>JBBBDQ010000390.1:3427500-3500000 GCA_037127315.1 Ascarosepion bandense
ACACACACACACATATATATATGCGTGTGTGTATGTATGTATACATATATGTAGATATATATTTATACATATATTTATGTATATAATTGTGTGTGTATGTATGTATTGTGGAGTTATTATTGAAATAAATAACGAGAAGACTCGGAAACTGAAATAAAATAATGTATTAACAAAAATACAAATAGTTGTTTACGCTGAGTCATATCTCAACTCAGATACAGGACAAATCAGGTTACGACGTTTACTCTCTCAGTCTCTGGCTCTGACTGCCCGGAAAACAGAACATGGTAACAGGACGTGACGTCAGGAATAGTCCATTAGACTGACAGGGGTGCCACCCTAACAGTATGTATATGTAAAATTTCAGATAAATTAAAGATACAATTTTAACATGACAATATGAATAAAAAACATATCTTTGCCGACGCGTTTCGTTCCCTGATGGACCTTATTAATGTAATTTCTAAACAAATGTAATGACATTAGTTTTTTCAAAATTTTAAATGTAAGAAACACTCTTAAACATCATGTCTAACTGAAATTTAAATAACAGGTGGTTATAAATGTAATTGCTTTCTTTTATGTTTTACATTTTTATAGTTCTTTATGTATTACTAGCAATATAGCCCGACGTTGCTCGAGTGTAATGAAAGCTTTAAAACGAATCCATGGTCCTGGAGCTCAGACTCTTTGAACGTTGGCACGAAAACTAAAAAGCAACAGTTGTTTCCAGTTGAAGCGTAAGCGTAGACTGAAAGAAAAATGAATGGATGGAAGTCAAATTTTGATTTCCTGGTATCGATATCAAATACGTTTTTTCGTCGTAAACTGAATTTTGAAGGCTAAATGAGTCCTCTGAGTAAATGGTATCATGTCTGAGATTAAGAACTACAATTATACCTACTTAGAGCCAACCCCTAAGCAAAAACTAAAATAAAAGGGCTGAAAAAATACAGACATACAGGCAGATAAACAATCATACACACAAACATCTTGCTTTATATATATATATATATATATATATATATATATATATATATATATATATTATCGATTTTCTGCACTTTTGTAAGAACTACAACCTTGAAACTTCTGAATATCGTTTCTTATGTCTTTATCTATGAGTGCATCAAATTTGATTAAACTCGGACCACTCTTTCTATAACCGGATTTTTTTTATTATCGATTTTCGATATTTTTCTGGGGTGCCTCGACACAAAACCTAGCCAAGAACACTCGCAGACGCTTATAGTACAACTGTGTAAATTTTCAAGAAAATCGGTTCAGCCGTTTCGGAGTCTATAGGTAACGGACACACACACATAGTCTCACACACAGAAAGTTCCAGTTATAAATAAGTTTAGATGAACAACAATGACAATAAAGTAGATATGAACACCAAATATTAATCCCTAGAAATACTTAATATCCCTGATCCAAAACAACTGATCTTATCCTTAAAATATCAAAATAATTACAATCATATCTGAAACTATTATAGATAAGATCTTAACCCGAAATATCTATAAGAATAAAAATTTAATAAAAAAAACGCATATATGAACACAAAATATCTAATACACAACAATTTATCAAATGTATTAGTTATACAATAAAATAAATCTATATAAATTGACACCTGGATGTGCATTGTGGTGTAGTGGATATCGACTCGGAACGACAAACCGGGGAGCCGAGTTCGAATTCTAGTTGAATTCCTTGCATTCACTTACGCACAAATATCCTTGGGAAAGGTATTAATCCATCTCTTTCCTCCAGTTATGGGTTAAATAAGAGGACAGATTGGGTTCTATAGCCTTGGTTGGCAACCAGTCTACCGCAGAAAGCAATGGCAACCAACTGCGAGATAACCTTCTGCCCAGTCGGTCATGTCTCTTTCGAGACATGATCGCCCAAGCGTGTATCACGTATTGCACCTAACTGACTGAATGTGACACTTATTAAATGAGAAATTAACTTATTTAGACGGGTAATTTTCCAAAGTGTTGCTATCAAATTTTATCTGAATACATATCTTAACACAAGGTTATTTCAAATATTTTTGTTACTGAAAGAATTGCATATTTCTTAAGGCAAAATGCACTTTTTGATATAACTAAGAACACTTAATTTTGTTTATATAAACGATTACACAATAAATTCATTATATTTGCTTTAGTAAAGAACGGAACGCATTAGTTACATTGTTTGTTATTGTTTGTATACGTCAAACTATATTTCATAGAGAGCTCAACTTTTTTCTTTTACCAAATTTTCTTTCAGTTGTTCATTGGTTAAAGCATTGTAGAAAAATTTGAAAATTAAATAAAATGTAAATAACCTTTCGATTCCTTCAAATTTATCTAGATGTATACTTGTTACCTAAAGATATTTTATTGATACACACATACAGACACACACAAACACACACACACAAATATATATATATATATATATATATATATATATATATATATATATATATGTCAGATTAAATAAACTGCAAAAATTGTGTCGGCTTATTTTTAATAAAATCCGTTGAGACTCACGGATAATCTTTCGCATATTACAAGTGAAAGATGTCAGAAATGCGCTGTAACGCTGGCAGATGTTATTATCATTAATTTCTTAATGTACCCAAGTACTTTCAATCTCCTTATTAAAAATAAGCAGACACAATTTTTGAAATTCATTTAATCTGACATATCTAGAAGAAAATTTACTATCTAAATACACATATATATATATATATATATATATATATATATATATATATATGTAAAACTTAAAAACAGACACGTTATTCAATGGTGTTATTCACTGGTTAAGCGGAAGTGTGGGCCTATTTCAGGCGAACCTTCTTAAGCTTCCGTCTTTATTGTACAGAAGATTTTACATGAATGAATAAAATCTTCTGTACAATAAATACGGAAGCTGAATAAGTTTCACCTGAAATAGCCCCATACCTCCGCTTAACCATGGAATAACGTGTCTGTTATAATTTTTGCATATATTTGCTCTATATGTATTTATATACATATATATTTAGAGCTCTCCTGGAGAGTTATCCTACCACTTTATGTAAAGGATACTCTTTTGGATTCTTCTATATCTACACCGCATATATAATGTTTATATTGAAATAACAATTAAATTATATACATTCATATTATATATAAAATCTTTTGTCATTTGAATTTGTTTTTAATAAATTTTTCGTTGCTGAAGACACGAGAGTATTCTCGTAGGAATGGCTATTCAACGAGTTTGAACATCGAAATTTTGTATTATTTTATAATTGGCTCTGTAATTATAATATAATAATTGCATTGAGTCCTGCACCTTGATCAATTTTAATATTAATGTAATTAATATTAATTTGGATTGGGTTTTTGGATTTACCTACCCGCTTATCCTTTTGCTTTATATATATATATATATATATATATATACAGAGAGGGGGGAGAGAGAGAAACAAATTGAAAAAGACAAGAGGAAAACTGTATTTATTTTTAGGGTCATTTGCTTTAACTGAAAAAGCAGCAAAATCAAATGACTCCGAAGCTTGAAGACATTACAATAATTCCATCGCGAAACTTCGAAATTGGCATAACTAAAATAAAACTGCTTAGGTAAGTGACAAACTGATCCAAATTCTCTCTTTGTATTTTGCATGTGCGTGTGAGCGCGCGCGCGTACAATTGACTGAGCATGAAAAGGATTGGTCCATATATCAGACAATTTGGAAGAATTATTTTTGAGATATTTTGTCGATGCACCTTCTTAAGCAGAAAACAAAATGATTTCACAAGAACAGGAGATATATTTCTGAGACAAGACAGTAACGCATAAGGCTCATTAAATAAATAACTACAAATAAAAACTGAGCTGGAATAAGTTAAAATGTAATTTCTATAACTTTTCAGTAAATTTAAAATTTAAGCATTACAACGTTTAAATTATGTTTTCTGTCAATAATGTAGTGTTACTGAGATATAAAAAAAAAACAATCATGTCTGCTACTGTCGATCCATCTGCAGATAAATGGAAAAATTTTGATTTTAATGGCTCTCGTAAAAACTGAGCATGATTTAGGTTAAAATTTATTTCGCCCGACTAAAAATGTGTGATGGTGAAACACATCTATTCCTCCCTCCTATATTAATAAGAATTAACAGGAAGTTAACTCGAGAATTTCTTTGGGAAATTCATAGAAACTCTTAGAAGTTCTAGAGAGTCCTTTAGATTTTTAGTGGAGTTCAGTAGAACTTTTAGGCAGTTGATATTAGTCGGCAGTTAACCGAATACTAAGGAGTCATCTTTCATTGGAAGGTTACCAAGTTCCTAACATTTAGGGTGCGTTAAGTCGATTAGCAACCGACATAGTACGCTTATAACTTTCAGTGAGAAAACTACTCCCTAACAGTAAGTAAGAGTATATTTTTCAGAAGATAGTGTACCGCTAATTTTTTTTTTAATCAAAAATTGTTTGAAATTAAAGTCACACGAATATTATCCTGAAACGCGAACATCGACCGTAGAAAGAGTAAGTAAGCTAATTTTTTATATATATAAAAATATATAATATATATATATATATAAAAATTAATTTTCTTAATTACTTTAACCATTTCAGTAATTTAATATTTGATCGTTAACTGAAAGACATCTAAATGAAGTAGATAAGCAGACAACACTTGAATAGCTTGGATCGTAACAACAGGAGGTGCTGTTTTCCCATTCAACTGGAATAACCTCACCAGACTCTTAGTGATAATTTTCAAATTAAATATGAATTCATGTTTATTTTTTTAGATAAAAAATTCTATTTACGAATGAATTTCATCGCATCATTCGTGCGCGTTAAATGTGATAATTTATATTTTCCATCAATATTTTATGCATATATATCCACCCATTGGCATAAAATCTGGCTTTCTTTGGAATTATTATGCGAAAATAAAAGAATCGTAGCGAATCAAATTAAGATTTTAATTACATATACCTAACGAAAAACGAAAATGACTCATAGTATTCAATATGATAATATATATATGTATATATATTATCATATTCAATACTATGAGCATTCAATATATATATATATATATATATATATATATATATATAGTGTGTGTGTCTGTGTGTCTGTGTGTCTGTGTGTGTGTGTTCATATCAACATTTGTCTTGTGTTTCTTCGGAAAGTTACTAAAGTTGGACGACTTTATGGAAATATTTAATTTATAATCTATCAGTTTTTGACACGAGTATACTTCCATGCTTTTCAATTTTCCTTAATAACATTTTTATTAATCACAATATATATATATATATATATATATATATATATGAAAATTTGTATGGAATTTTCAGACTCATGAACCTAATATTTCATATTACAATTTGGTGGTATTATTTTTTCTCTTCTTCTTCTTCTTCTTCTTCTATGTGCCGTGTCCCTTCAGGACGTAAGCGATCATGCCTTCTACATCTCCTTATCCCTTGTAGCACTTAGCACTCTTTCTCTTGTTATTCCTCACAAACTCTGCTCTGACATCCATTTACTCAAGCCCAATAATTATGGCATGCGTTGCTTTCCCCTGTCTCTATTTCTGTCTGTCCTATGAGTATCAGATTCTCCAAGACTCCCTTCCTCATTGCATTTCTCAGAAACTTCAGCTGTCATTTCCTGATATTAATTATCAGTTTCCTTTTCATTTTCATCCTCTCAAAAACTTCTTAATGGTCCCCATAATGCCGGGGTTGGCAAACTTTTGGAGAGTGAGGTACAAACAGCTATGGCTTCAGTGTCATAAAAAAGAACCATGATATTAATTATGTGAATAACGTTTCTATGTGTTTGAAGAAAGCAAGGATTCAATATAATTTAATATCTGACGGGAATTTTGTTAAAACAATATTACATCTTAAAAATAAATGTTTCATAAATCAGTACTGAAAAAAATTCCATTAAAATCAGGTGAAAACAATATTTTCTATTCATTTAAAAATGCCCGCTCACGAAAGCAATTTCACAGAAAAAGTGAAAGTGAGGCCGTACGCTAATCTTCGCAATCCCTACAAATAAAAATAAAAGTAAAACATTCTCCAGGTAAAAAGAATTTTTTTAAAAATTTCGACGCAATATATTCAGACTATCAACTGTCACTTGGTTTGGTTGACCTATATTTATATCGTGTCCAGAGTAAGGTATCTGGCCGAACAAGACTCACCTGAGGGCCGGATGTAGCTCGCTGGCCGGGGATTGTTGACCGCTGCCATAATTTTATTTTTTTTAAGCGTTTCACCCCAAAGAAGGCGGTAACGCCACTGATGCGCAGGGGGCTACATAAGAGAGAAAGGTTAGATAGGAGGTGGGGGTAAAGAGAAAGACGAACCAGTTACAGGAGCCTTCAGAGAAGAAAGCAAGAGAAGGATGCGAATACAGGTGTGATGACAGCTGCAAAGGTAGAGAGAAAGAAAAAGATGTATAGAGTGATGTAGAAAGAACTGGAGACAAGTGGTTAATAGATGGGTATTGTCATTGCATTTAAATTCCTGGAGGTTGTAGCCATCAGGAAAGAAAGAATATGAAAGAGAGTTCCACAGGCGGGAAGTGAGAGAAAAGAAGCTCATGGAGTAGAATTGTTAGCTGCATTTGGTTTATATAACTGTAAATGGATGGGACCCAGTTGCCAGTCTGGTTGCACGAGTAACTCCTGTGGCAGGGGCACCAGTGACTTAAGTTCGTCGGAGACGTGTGTGTATGTGTTAAGTGTATCTGTGTATAGTCGTGTATAAATGGTTGAATATTCTTTCTAGAAACAAAATTCATCATATCAAGAAAATATATCTGCATTGGTATGATTATTAGAAATCCCACATTAAATTACTGTGCAGAAAGATGTTAATGAACCTTGTTAACCACATTCTCGCTTATTTACATATATCAGTACATGTTTGTATATCGGCGGCTGTGAAGCTATTTATTTATTTATTTATTTTAATAGCCTTATTTATTTTAATAGCCTTACAACATAAAGTACATTATAGCTTCACTTTAAACTTAAATTTTAAGTCTATTAGTAACCTTTTTATTTATTTACATTGTTCGGACAGTTGTCATCATTGTAAGTTAGGCCCTTATTTAGGTGATTGTAATTTCGAAATTAAACTTTTATTTCGTGTATAGGATATATATATATATATATATATATATATATATATATATATATATATATATATATATTTCTAAATATGGGTCAAATCGTAGCACCGACCGAATATAGCCTTGGGTCTCTGCCAGTATATAAGAAAGTAACTTAATTCAAACCGGATAGCACTCTCCTGAAAATGTGCATAAATATTCCTGAATACAACTTCAGCGCCTACACACACACACACACACACACACGCATATATATATATATATATATATATATATAAAAGCTCATTTATAAATGGAACTTTGTGTGTGTGTATGTGTGTGTGTTTGTGGGTGGGTGTATCTCTCTGTGTATGTGTGTGAGTGTGGGTGTGTGTGGTTCTGTTACCTATAGACTCCGAAACAGCTGAACCGATTTTCTTGAAAATTTACACAGTTGTACTATAAGCGAGTGTTCTCAGCTAGGTTTTGTTTCCAGGTACCCCCAATAAATATCGAAAATCGATAATCGAAAAAATCGGGTTGTAGATGGAGTGGTCCGATTTTAATCAAATTTGATGCACTCATAGACAAAGACATAAGAAACGATATTCAGAAGTTTCAATGCTGCAGTTCTTACAATAGTGCAGAAAATCGATTATATATATATATATATATATTGGTGTAGATAGACTAAACTAAACTATCGCCCGGTTCACACTCCACCCACATCTATTGAACAGATGAAGAGGCTCATCCCTTGTTGCCTGTTTAGGATGCGGTTTCCGGTTTTCTCTTTTCCAATCTTTTCACTCTTTCTTTTTTTAATTTTTTTTCAATTGGAGTAGATAGACTAAACTATCGCCCGGTTCACACACGACCCACGTCTATTGAACAGGTGAAGAGGCTCATCCCTTGTTCCCTGTTTAGGATGTGGTTTCCGGCTTTCTCTTTTCCATTCTTTTTACCCTTACGTAGCCCCCTGCGCATCAGTGGCGTTATCGCCTTGCTTGGGGTGACATGATTAATATATATATATATATATATATATATATATATATATATATATATATATATATAAAAAAGGCAATATGTTTGTGTGTCTGTCTGTTTATCTGCCTGTATGTTTAATTTTTCAGCCCTTTTATTTTAGTTTTTGCTTCGGGTTTGGCTCTAAGTCGGTATAATTGTAGTTCTTACAGCTATGATACCATTTACTCAGAGGACTTATTTACCCTTCAAAATTCAGTTTACGACGAAAAAAACTTATTTGATATCGATACCAGGAAATCAAAATTTGACTTACATCCATTCATTTTTCTTTCAGTCTACGGTTTCGCTTTAACTGGAAAAAACTACTGCTTTTTAGTCTTTTGTGCCAACGTCCAAAGAGTCTCAGCTACAGGACCATGGATTAGTTTTAAATCTTTCATTACACAAATGAAATTTGCAAGAGATTTTCTAAGTATCACTCTTACTGGCACCCATGGGTGAATTCAGATGTACCTGCAGACATGTTATTCAAAGGTATACCGCCATTATTGGATTATCAGGGCAACTGTAATAAATTCATCTTGCACCCTGCTTCTCATACTTAGAAGAACGCGGCAAAATATTCTCTTTAGAAAAGTACCAGAATAGAAATAATTAAGAAAATTCCAAATAGACATTGAAGAAGACTTGAAGAAAAACAGTCAAAGAAAGGCAAAATGAACAGAATGAAGAAAAGGTAAATAATTACTATTTCAAAATAACGCGACGCGCGCAAATAACCGCACTCAATATACAAAATATGCACACACACGGACACACACACACGCACACATATATGTTGCATTTTCTGAACCCAGTTTTATCAATACTATATTAGATTTGGCAGGATTTTTGGGACGAACAAGTAAAAGTTGGCAACTCTTTGGAATTCTGACTGACAGTATTTAATAAAGATACGTCTTTGGAAATAGTTCTCAGCACTGATATGGGTTAGTCGGCCGTATCGAGCTTATCTGAAGAGAAGCACTTGCTGAACTAACACTTACAAAGAAAATTTAATTATACACGTCACTTATAGAAAGTGAATAGTTCTATGATATTGTAATTCGTATGAGAAAAATCACTATGTAAGTCGCCCCACTATTCGACACATGCACACACAGGTAAGTATATGAACCCCAACAAATATCTACACATTTTTACACACACACACACACACACACACACACACACACACACACACACATATATATATGTATATTATATATATATATATACATATTTACGCTCTCACACCCTGATTGAGCACTCTGGAAGAATGGTTGACTTTGAAAAACAGTAGCTACTCTGGCATCTACGCATCGTTCATTCAGAAATGAATTAGAACACTCTCAGCTATTGGGCGTGTATAATGATAATATACACTAAAATGTCTTTCTCCTTCTACCGAGTGCCCGTATCTCAGAGGTAGAATCGCCGACTGACGCCAATTTGCTTGGGTTTCAATCCTGGGTAAAAGACAATCGGCTGTCTAACCGTACTGATGAGCTGTGATACAGCGAAACAGATCTGTCTGCGGATGGTTATATATATATATATATATATATATATATATATATATATATATAATGTGTGTGTGTGTGTGTGTAAAAGACATAATTGATTTATTCTTACTGTGTGTAAATGAACACGCATACATACACACACAAACACACACTCACACACATATTTATATATATATAACACAAGTATAGGATAATTAATTTTTATTTTTATAACCACAAAAGTCGTTTGAAACCCCGAAAATTTAAAAAAAGTAAACAAGAATTGTGTAGAGATCATCAATAAAACGTAAGTGACATTAATTCGTCAAAAAGGACGTAATTATTTAAATACATAATAAGTATAACTTATTTGTTATCTCAGAAATTTTTTAATTTTATGTCAGTTACCATTTTGATATTGATGTGCAATTAGTAGATATTCTTTGTTTATGATATCAGTCCTTGTTAAATTTTGGAGTGTGTCCCATGTAATACGCAGGAAAATTAATTATTCAGAAGACTGAAATACTAAGTAATATGCAATACTTATTAGAACGAAATACTCAGGACAATTATATAGACAGGAGAATTAAATACTCAGTAGAATGAAATATTCATGAAAAATAAATACTTAGAAGAATTAAATACCTAGGAGAATGAAATACGGAAGAAATGAAATACTCAAAAATATGAAATACTCATTAGAATGAAATATCTACCAAATGTAATACCTAGGCGAATAAAAATCTACAGAAGAATGAAATACTCGGGTGTTTGAAATACCCAAAAGAATGAAATTCAGGAGAATAAAATACTAGAAATAAGTATATAAGAAACGATATTCAGAAGTTTCAAGGTTGCAGTTCTTACAATAGTGCAGAAAATCGATTATATATATATATATATATATATCCGAGTGAGTACAAAACGAAGAAAGAAACTTTTTTTACCTTCCAAAACATTAATTTAAAACAGTGCTCGATATATGATGTATAGAGCTGTGAATACTTATTATAAATTATGTTTTAGAACATGTACATAAATTTTTCTATATATGTCCTCTACAATCATATGTTTGTTTCAACGTTAGGTGTCCAACGTTTCGGAAGGAGGAATCTATTATCTTAATGGTGAGAATGCTTGACTTAGTGTAGGAGCAGGTTATCCTAGTGAGTACAGAACGAAGAAAGAATTTTTTTCACCGTCCAAAACATTTATTTAAAACAGTGCTCGACATATGATGTATAATGAACGTCGTCTGATTTTTTATAGTAAAATATTTTTCGTGACGACATATATATATATATATATATATATATATATATATATATATATATAAGGCAAGATGTTTGTGTGTGTGTCTGTTTATCTGCCTGTATGTCTTCATTTTTTTCAGTCCTTTTATTTTAGTTTTTGCTTCGGGTTTGGCTCTATGTAGGTATAATTGTAGTTCTTAGTCTCAGCCATGATACCATTTACTCAGAGGACTTATTTAGCCTTCAAAATTCAGTTTACAACGAAAAAACTTATTTGATATCGATACCAGGAAATCAAAACGTGACTTACATCCATCCATTTTTCTTTCAGTCTACGGTTTCACTTTAACTGGAAACAACTATTGATTTTTAGTCTTTCGTGCCAACGTCCAAAGAGTATGAGCTCCAGGATCATGGATTAATTTTAAAGCTTTCATTACACCCGAGCAACGCCGGGCTATACTGCTAGTGATTTATATATAAATTAATAATAATTAAAATACTTTTTAATTTTTTCCTGCTTAGTTTGAAAATCAGAGTTCAAAAACATCGAGTTTTGCAATTCCTCTAACACCAAACATATCCTCTGTTAGAAAACACAGAGCAATTTTGATAAGCCAAGTTGCTCATCAGAAAGAAATCTATTTTTTTTTAATAAAGATAATAATATTGCTGAAATTTATAATCACTTATTATGAATTAGATAGAAATGTTACAATATTAAAGTCTTTTTATCAGATATTTTTTGGGTGTATAGATTTCAGTTGTCCTATGAATTTCATTGATTTTTCCAATGCCGTCCATCTGTTCAATATTGATTGGTTATATCAACAGAATTTTCCTTTTTCATAAAACCCAACACGACACACATATTTTCCATTAACTTTGTGTTTTTATTTTTTGGCATAGCCTTCACCTATACATGGTACCATTTCTTTACACTGCTCATAATTATTATTTTACGTTGTTTTCAGTTCTTTTGCCTTTCCACTATTGTCAATAAAAGTCCTTCTCAAAATTCTTGATTTTACATTTGTTCTTTGGTTTTTTTTTTCTGTTTTTGTGATTTTCTTTTGTTGAAGCTCTTCAGGTAGCCGACATGTTTAGTATTTTTTACATGATTATTTTATGTTGTCTGTTTGTTAATTAAATATCATCTTTAACGTTTGTTTTTTAAGAAATACATGAAGTGATTCCATAATTTAAAACAATCTAGATAGAATTTTGGCAAATCTAATGACAGTTTTTGAAAAGGAAACTTTGAATTAGATATGACGCCTGCAAATCAAATCTTATATATATATATATATATATATATATATATATATATATATATATATATATATATATTAAAGCATTCAGCGAAATAGATCTTTCTGCGGATATATATATATATATATATATATATATATGTGTGTGTGTGTGTGATTATTTTTTCCATATATATATATATATATATATATATATATATGTGTGTGTGTGTGTGTGTGTGTGATTATTTTTTCCATTTTATTGCTCTTTACGTTTACATCCCACTTACATTTTAATTAATTTTGATTAAAATTTTGTTTTTAAGCGAGTTCACCTTCCCTTCTAAAGTCATATTTATGTGTCCTGTCTATCATTTAAAAATTCTGCCAACGGGCACCTTTGATAATGTCTTGACCGAAAGGGTTCTAATGTCTTATAAACATTATGACATCAATACAGCGAAACAGGCTTGTATGTGGATAACTAATATGTTATGCTATTATTACGATTGAGATCTCTAGAGAAGAAAACTTTAAAAACAATTCCCACTTCTGCGATATATGCATTATTCTTCAGAAATGAATCGAGTTCTTTCGGTGACTGGCGTGGGTATACACTGCTTATATACAAGATGCTAAAATGTTCCTTCTCTATGGCTTAGGGTGTAGCGACTCCGACTAACACCCAATCGCTCAAGTTTCAATTCCTGACAGAAGCAAGTGGATGTGTCTAGCCACACAGATGAGCTGTGATAAAAAATGAAAGATGACAAAAATAAGTTTAATGAAAATAGATTTTGATGGAAAAGAAATTTGATTATGCATTTCACCATTTAAGACCTCATCAGATACAAAAATGAAAGAATGAAATGTGTGTGCATGTTTAAATAATGGATTTAATTACGTTTTTCCGAAACTGGAGACTCGCTTTCTTGTGACTGAAGAAGAAAGAAAAAGAGTGACATTTTAGAATGTCCTTAATATATATTGTGCTATCTTTAATCCCGAGAAGCGCCAATTTAGTGTAAATTTACTAAGATTTATTTTTTAAGCATACACCCAAATAGACATACATACATTTCATTCCTTCGTTTTTAGATCTGATGAAGGCTTGAATCCATTTTCAATCAAATCCATTTTCATAAAACATTTGAATTAAATGCCATGTGCGACACAAAAATTGTACCTGCCTAATTTTCTCTGTATAATTCCACTCTGTTAAAAATAATTTAAAATGTTCTATGTTCACTGAACATTAAATGCTCATCCTTTGATAATGGCTTATGTAAGCCGAAAGCTCAGACCTGATAAAAAATCAACAATTACTTCGATTTCTTGTCGTCTTTCCATGACAACACTATCAAGCTAATCAGATCATACGAACGAATCTTACACAAAATAAATAGACAGAACTTGTCTATATTATTCAATGAAACCTGTATTAATGAAAAAATGCTGCCAAAATACACACAATATATATATATATATATATATATATATATATATATATATATGCTTGTTGATATAAAAAAACAGGTAGTTGTTATGTGTAATATTCTAACTTATGATTTATTTCATTGCTGCACTAAGTGTTTTCATTCTTAAAAGATCTGTCTGTAAATATTTTACTTATCGAATTAACCGATATAATTAATCAAGCAAAAAACTCTTTATTACTTTCATCTAATTATTCTGTCCTTTTGTCAGTAATGCCATCACGATATTTCAATTAATAGACATTCATAACGTTAGCAGTTGGCTTGTGTTCATGAAATAATCTTTCATATTTATAACACCTTAACAGGTTTACACATGCAAATATTCCCAATCATTAAATTAGCATTTTATTTTGATGATATAACTTCTAATAAAGTTAGATCAATAAATTTAAATTATAAAATATATTGTTAGCATGTTCATACTATTTAATTTAGATTTCTCACGCAAAGAGTTATTCTGAAGAGATAGTTCCGTTGACGTATCAAGTTTGGGAGAAAAATGATGGTCATTGCGAGTCAACCGTTTGCGGCAAATTTAGCAAATATTTGCTAAGAATTCTGATTTGGATTTCTAGAAAAATCACACATTGACTTAAAATAAACTTTATGTTAATTATAAGATCATACGGCTTTATCGCCATGGATGGAACGAAATGACGAATTTACTTTCCTGTTTATTTAGAAAAACTCAATCAGCCAGTTAAGTTCCTCCCGTGACGCACGCTTGGGCGACCATGTCTCTTTCGACCCATAATGAAATAGACAGGAGATTTAGCAGTAGTAGGTCGCCGTTTCTTCCTGGCTTACGGCCATATCACGTTGAATACACCGTTTTTCGCTCGATCACCGAAGTTAAGCAACGTTGAGCCTGGTCAGTACTTAGATGGGTGACCGCTTGGGAATACCAGGTGCTGTAAGCGTTTAGTGATGGATGTGTGTGCTTACGGCCATATCACGTTGAATACACCGTTTTTCGCTCGATCACCGAAGTTAAGCAACGTTGAGTCTGGTCAGTACTTAGATGGATGACCGCTTGGGAATACCAGTTGCTGTAAGCGTTTAGTGAGGGATGTGTGTGCTTACGGCCATATCACGTTGAATACACCGTTTTTCGCTCGATCACCGAAGTTAAGCAACGTTGAGCCTGGTCAGTACGTAGATGGGTGACCACTTGGGAATACCAGGTGCTGTAAGCGTTTAGTGACGGATGTGCGTTGTGGTGCAGTGGATATCAGCTCGGAAAGAGAAATCGGTGAGCCGAGTTCGAATTCCAGTTGAATACCCTGCATTCACTTAAGCACTGGTACCCTTGGGAAAGGTATTAATCCGTCCCTTCTCTCCAGTTATGTGTTAAATAACAAGGGTAGGATTTGGGGACCCTGCCCTTAAAAACGAATCTCAATGAATCTTGATAGCCGAAAAGAAAAAAAGTGTAATACGCACAAAACTGATATAAAAACAACAATAAATTGTTGAAAGAAAAAGGGTATTACCAGCAATAAATAAATAAAATTTAGTTGGCAATAAATGGCCCACCGAGGTTGATATGCCATAAAACAAACCAACCATTTCTTTCTGGCGTACACCGATGGCCAACCAAGGCTATATAACCCAGTCTGCTCTGATATCCAATCCATAGCTGGAAGGAGAAAAGTTTGATTATGCCTTTCCCAAGGCAATTTGCTTAGAGGTGAATGCAACAAGGTCAACTGGAATTTGAACAGAGCTCCGTGATTTCTCATTCTGTGCTGATATCTATTACATCTTAGCGTAAAAATACACTGGCTGACTGCTTCTTTTTTTTTTTTTTTAACATAAGATTTTATTATCGGTGTGTTTACTCAGATTCATATAATCTATATTATCAGTTACAGTCTCTCTTAAGCTTATTTATATATACACTAGCAGTATAGCTCGGCGATGCTCGGGTGTAATGAAAGCTTTAAAGCTAATACATGGTTCTGGAGCTCAGACTCTTTGGACGTTAGCACAAAAGACTAAAAAGCAAGAGTTGTTTCCTGTTATAGCGAAACCGTAGACTGAAAGAAAAATGAATAGATGTAAGTCAAATTTTGATTTCCTGGTATCGATATCAAATAAGTTTTTTTCGTCGTAAACTGAATTTTGAAGGCTAAATAAGTCATCTGAGTAAATGGTATCATGTCTGAGACTAAGAACTACAATTATACCCACTTAAAGCAAAATCCGAAGCAAAAACTGAAATAAAAGGGCTGAAAAAATACAGACATACAGGCAGATAAACAGACACACACACAAACATCTTGCCTTATATATATTATCGATTTTCTGCACTGTTGTAAGAACTGCAACCTTGAAACTTCTGAATATCATTTGTTATTTCTTATGTCTTTGTCTACGAGTGTATCAAATTTGATTAAAATCGGACCACTCATTCTATAACCCGATTTTTTCGATTATCGATTTTCTATATTTATCGGGGGTACCTCGACACAAAAACTAGCTAAGAACACTCGCAGACGCTTATAGTACAACTGTGTAAATTTTCAAGAAAAACTGTTCAGCCGTTTCGGAGTCTATAGGTAACGGACACACAGACACACAGAGACAAAGTTCCATTTATAAATAAGTTTAGATACTAAGCCTAGTTTAGGTTGAAAGTACGAAGCAAATTACAGTTTCATGTGTTACATGTCATGCAAGAATTCGTCGTTGCCGGACAACATTCTGAACAAAATATGATACGCAGATGTTACAGGGCTGATAGCAAACACGGAAGATATACTACAAGATCTACTACAGAAGATAGCTAATACATCACTCAATAAATCCCGGGCCTAACTAACATTTAGACAAATTCGACTTTATTTCCAACATAGTCTCCTTCTAGGGCGATACGCTGATTTTAGCGCATCTTTAACTTTTCGATGTATTTTTTTGTAGAACGTTTTGTTTTTGACCTCAAAAAACACCTCAGTTTCCAATATTACTTATTCGTTGGAGCCAGATCTCTTTCGCCGGAACATTCTTTTGAGGTCTGCAAACGGCCGATAGACGCTGTGGGGGGGGGGTCAGATCTTGAGAATAGGGTAAATGCGGATGCAATTCGAAGTGCAATTTATGTAGTTTTGCCATCGTTACGATCGACTTGTGATACGATACGTTGTCTCGGTGATGGAGACTTTTTTTTCATTTGTGGCCGTTTTTGGCAATTTCTTTCTTTCAAACGCACCAATAATGCTAATTCGATATTGATGGTTCTTTCTTTTTTAAGGTAATCGATTAACAAAATACTTTGTGCATCCCAAAATACGGAGGCCAAAACTTGTCTGCTGATGTTTGCATCTTTGGGCAATTTGGTCGGTTTTCACCTGCTGTTGTTCACTAAGCTGACTGTTGATTTGACACCAGAGTGAAGTTGTGGATCTATGTTTCATTCATTGTCACATACTTACGCAAAAAATCTGAATCGTCGACGCATTGTTGCTTTTGATCGACTGTGAGCAAACCTGGCACCCACTTTGAACAGAGCTTTGTCATTGACAAATGTTCATGCAAAATAATGAATACACTGCCTTCTGATATGTTCAATTCCTCTCCTCGGTCAAGTTTGTGGATGTTTTTTTCTTTTTTGTGTGTCTTCCGGGACAACTGCCGATTTCGGGCGACCTAAGCGTTCAGCATCATTTGTGTCTGCACCAACGCGTTTAAAGTCAGCATACTGAATCTTAACCGTTGTTTCCGACAGAGCAGAGGCTGAATAACACTTATGAAGTCATTGCTTTGTTTAAATAGTATTTTTCCATCAGAAAGCAATGCTTTATAACACACGAAATTCAGATTTTTTCATTGTTTTGAAAACTTGCAACATTAGCTTGACTTAAATAAGTATAATTTGTAAAATAATAATCCGATTTTGTCATGTGCTATTTGAAGATTAGTACTTCATGAAAATCAAATGGATTTTTTTATTAGTCGCGTCTTCTATATGTTGGGCCGAGGATTTATTGGGTGATGTGTTAAAGAATGCGAGAAAAATGAAATAACCATATATTAAAAGAAAACTAAACGCAAGGTCATAATTAAAAAGAGGACATCAAAATGTCAACTACAAGTCAGAGATACTGCAATGTAACAGGTACAGAAATTTAAATATCTGGGAAACGATTTAACAGAAGCTGGGAAGTGTGACACTGAATTCTGAAGGCGTTGTGGCATGGCCAAAAACGCAATTCAAGGCCTGAGTAGAGTATTCGGAGACAGGAAAATTTCATTGGAAACAAAGTAGAAAATACTGGATTGCTATGTGATATCCCTTAATATGGTTGCGAATGCTAGACAATCTTATAAAAAAATGAAGGAAAGACTTAACTAAACCAAAATGTGGTTCTACAGAAGGATGCTGAGGATACCATAGACCGATTATATTATAAATGACAAGGTTATGGAGAGGATGGAAACGAAAAAGAAACTTATACTTAACATTAGGAAAAGACAGCTGAAATCTCAGTGACATAAAATGAGGAAGGATGGCTCGGAGAATCTGATACTCACAGGGCAGGCAGACGGAAAGAAAGACGGAGGAAGCAATGCATATCATACTTAATGGACTTGAGTAAATGAATGGCGGAACAGGACTTGGGAGACGTAACAAGAGAAAGGATATTAAGAGCTACAAGGGATAGGTGGATGATCACCTACGTCCTGAAGGGACACGGCTCATACAAGTAAAAGACCTTCAGAACACTAGAGATCATGGTTTTTTTTTAAACTTCCGCTCTTTTGGAGAGTGCTATTTTACTGCTCTACTTTGTCTTGCAGGTAACTGCTCGGCTATGCATTTATTTGATTACTAGCAGTATAGCGTTGCTAGGGTGTAATGAAAGCTTTAAAGCTAATCCATGATCCTGGAGCTCAGACTCAGCCTAAAAAATATTTGTGTGAAGTTTGGTGAGAATCGGATAAAAATTGTGGATTTGTATAAAGGACATACAGACAGATAAACAGACACACACACAAACATCTTACCTTATATACATATATATATTATTGATTTTCTGCACTATTGTAAAAACTGCAACATTGAAACTTCTGAATATCGTTTCTTATGTCTTTGTCTATGAGTGTATCAAATTTTATTAAAATCGGACCACTCCTCCTATAAGCCGATTTTTTCGATTTTCCATTTTCGATATTTATCGCGAGTACCTCGACACAAACCCTGGCTAAGAACACTCGCAGACGCTTATAGTATAACTCTGTAAATTTTCAAGAAGATCGGTTCAGCCGTTTCGGAGTCTATGGGTAACGGACACACACACACATACACACATACACGCACAGACAAAGTTCCATTTATAAATAAGTTTAGATATTAAGCCTAGTTTATAAATAAGTTTAGATCACCCTAATGAGCAAGCAAGTCTTTAAGATCACTCCATCTTTTCTTGTGTATAATCGCCTTCACTTTTCTTTTTCTTAAATTAAAAATGTGCACATTTTTCATAAAATTATTGATTTCTTTTACAGAGTAACTTTTGCTTTCTTTATAAATTGTTTTCACTATTATAACGTACTTTTCACTATTATAGCGTACTTTTCACTATTATAACGTACTATAAGCCGATGTTTTCGATTATCGATTTTCGATATTTATCGCGAATACCTCGACACAAACCCTGGCTAAGAACACTCGCAGGCGCTTATAGTATAACTGTGAAAATTTTCAAGAAGATCGGTTCAGCCGTTTCGGAGTCTATAGAGTCTAACGGACACGGACACACACATACACACACAGACAAAGTTCCATTTATAAATAAGTTTAGATATTAAGCCTAGTTTATAAATAAGTTTAGATCACCCTAATGAGCAAGCAAATCTTTAAGATCACTCCGTCTTTTCTTGTGTATAATCGCCTTCACTTTTCTTTTTCTTAAATTAAAAATGTGCACATTTTTCATAAATTTATTGCTTTCTTTTACAGAGTAACTTTTGCTTTCTTTATAAATTGTTTTCACTATTATAACGTACTTTTCACTATTATAACGTACATTTGATATCTTATCAACGTTATAGTAGTTTTTACTGTAAGATGATGAGAATGCCATAGATCAAACAATGTAAGCAGCAACATTTTTAGAGAAAATAGAAACAAGAACACTTATATTTAATATCAGAAAGAGACAGTTGAAATTTCTGGGTGCCATAAGGAGGAAAGAAGGCTTGGAAAATTTAATACTCCCAAAAGATGGTGAAGGCACGAGGAGCATAGGAAAGTAAAACATAATCGGCTAAACAAGCTTAAGCAAATGAATGGAGGAACAATTTTCAGACAAAAAGACAAAATTTATTAAGAATTACAAAGAACAGAATGTTGTAAAGAGCCAAATCCGCAAACGCCCTGAATGGACAAAATACATAAAAAATGGAGAAAAAGAAAAGGCTTCTTTGTCTATGAAATGCTGTAATATTAGAGACTTAAAAATAACTTATATGCTTGTATATCTGCGTGTTAACACTTATCGATAAACTTTGGAAAATGTAATCTAGAAGTAAGAAAACCTATGTAATATTAAATAAATCTGACTATTAATAGATACAAGGAAAACCCTTTGAGCACATATAGTATGTGGTTCACTTTAGATGATGCTAAAATAGGGTTTGCAATTATTATCCAGCAAAGAAGACAGGTTGAGCTGACCGATAACCTCCTAACCATCCTGTGCATATTGACGTCTTCTTAAAATATCCATAACTCTCACCAAGAGGAAAACACGTGGTCGACCCTACTGTGCCTAGGATGTATACCTGTGGGACAAATAGGAAGACAAGCTTACGGACATATCACATTGAAACCCCGGTTCTCGTACGATAACCGAAGTTAAGCAACACCGATCCTTGTCTGTACCTAGATGAATGACTACATGGGAATACCAGGTAATCTTTCTTTTATGCAGGTTTCATTAAAAATGAAAAGCAAGTAAATCGGTTAAGTTTCTTATGTAATTTTTCATATGATCTTATGATTTCTTTCTTTTCAGAACATAGATAATATATAAATTGTTCAAATGTTTTCTGTTTTTTTTTCTGAACTCAGGTCTTAGAAGTACAAAATTAATCTTCTCGTCAACAGCCTGGTGGTTTGTCCAATGTATTTATTTACAAATATGGATTGATCAAGAAGTTTAAGGGGCAAGTTCTTCAAAGGACATGTAAATTCGTAAATGATATTAGTTTGCTGTAGTTTAGATATTGCAGGTCATTTGTTATTTTTGACGATGAAGTTAGTGCTTTTACATTTTGTGTTACAGATATTTAATTTAGTTTTTTATTTAAGTCAATGTGAGTTGCGTATATTTGGATATGTTTCAAAGTAAAGATTTGTCCTGCTTATAATTGCTATGCAGTTGATTTTTGTAGAAAATATTAATGTTGCTGTTTTTTTCTGTCTGTTTAATGTTGTTATTATTTACGTTTGAAAGAAAATGTTTCTTATGACAGTCAAAAAATGATTAGAGAAGCCATTGTTCACGAGAATTTGTTTCAAGGTGTGAAATTCTTTACAGAAAAGCGGACAAGAAGTTTGATTATTGTACTCTCTCGCAATGAAAATTTTAATAACACTAATTTTATATCTAAGAAGTCATTGAATAAGAAAATTAAGATGGCAAGAATTTTTACTAGTGAATTTTTTTATATAGTGAGGTGGTGATAGTATTACTAAGAGACTCCACGAGAACATACAAGAATGGGAGTTTATTTTTCATGCTAAGCTTATATGTGAAGTTAAGGACGTAATTTTTTTCGAATATAATTTTAAGATTATGGATTTCATTTTTTGTTCTCAGTTAAAATTAAAATATCATCAACATAGCTTGTTTTCTACATGGGACATATACGCAAAGAAACACCGACCGAGAGGTGTTTCCAATTCTTACCTCATTAGCTTACGTGTAAATATTGCCGTTATGGTCGTCAAATAGAAATTTAGTGGTGCAGGTGAGCAAATATGTTTTGAGATTATTGGATTATTATAGATGGTGGTGGGACTGAATTATGTCAATATAAGGAATTAGTGATTATATTAATAGTTTCAGCAACGAAGAGGTTAGTAAATAAATTTTTGACGCCGAGTAAAGCAAGAGTGCCTTTGTTCGGTGCTGTTGATTTACGAATTTGAAGAAATTCGCGAGTTTACTTAATGCTATATGTTGTGTGATCTCCCCTTTTTGTATATGATAATGGACTCGACTGAGTATACATATACCCCTGCCATAGAGAGTTGGGTGTAGAGGGAATATGCGTAGAGGTCCGTACCAGTTATCGGAGAGCACCAGAACTGATACGTAAGTTACCGAGAGATACCGAACTTACACAGAGACTACCGCATCAAAAGTCAGCCTAGCTCTGAGCTTCACTCACCCAGAATAATATACCCGGATATACTATTTCCAACGACTTCACTTCAAGACTTGTATATATTTGTTTCTTATAAATATTATTACTATTAGTATTTCTTACTAATATTATTTCTGGATTTACTAACCTGCGTTCAAGTTTGTATATTACGTTCAATATAACCTACTTTTCTATCTCAATATCTGTTTTTGTTGTTCATTATTTGTGCGGTTCCTTAACCGAAATCCACAACAAATAATATACACGGATATACTATTTCCAACGACTTCACTTTAAGACTTGTATATATTTATTTCTTACTAAAAGTATTCCTGGATTTACTAACCTGCGTTCAAGTTTGTATATTACGTTCAATATAACCTACTTTTCTATCTCCATATCTGTTTTTGTTGTTCATTATTTTATGCGGAATCTACAGCACTATAATTAGTAGACAAATATGTGGTGATAGTACCATTTTTATATAATTTATGACCTGAAAAGAAAAATAATTAAAAACTGCGTAAAAACATTAGCAATAATAATTGTATGCCATTATATATATATTGAAATTAAATTCGATGCCTTTATAAATATATAATAGCTTATTTTGCGGAGCTCTTACAGACCGCTCTTCAGACCAAATTCTTCACAAAAAATGCATGGGTTAGATTTATAAAAATAAACTTGGGAACACAGGAAAAAATCTGGGCGAGGGGTTTAGATATACAGTGTTAGTGAATCTGTGTTTCTATCCGAAGCGATAAGATGACGTTAGACTGAAATTTCCGTTGGCCATTCTCAAATACAGGACAGTAAATTTAAGAGCTGTATTTTCACTAAAAGAAATTTAATTCTAATGGTAATAATAACAAAGCTTCATTTTGTAAATACTAATGTTTTATTTTTTGGTTTTATGACAATAATATTTTTATCGTGCATGATAAAATTACTTTAAACGATATTTTTTATATGCATATTTTAGTAGACGCTCCGTTTATTTATTAAACAGTTTGTTTATTTTCATTTACCGGTTTGAATATTCGAAAAAAACTTATTAAAGAAAACCGTGCGTTCCCTTTGTTTGCATTTTTCCTTCAATAAGATTTGTCAAATATTCCGGCTAATAAATAAATATACCGTTCAAAATAACGTTTAAGGTGATAAAATCTATCTGATTAAAAAATAAGAATCTATTAATTCTTTAGAAACTAAACGCGCGTACACGCAGCTGATCCGTTTCTGAATATATATATATATATATATATATATATATATATATATATATATATATATATATATATTACATATAATTCCTGCGATTTCACATGCTTATAGGATGTCATTATACACATTTCCTTGAATGTTGTATATTGATATAGGCATAAGACCCGATTACACAACATGAAATCATTTCAGCTGTTATTTGGTTTGCGACACCATTGAAAACGTTTGCATTAAATTTGAATTGAAACACTTGAAGGACACTCAGCCAGATATTATTTCGCACTTGAATAAATAAACCGAAAAACGACTGGAGTGAATGTTCGAAGATATAGAGGAAAAAACAAATCAGAAAAAATTAAGGTAAAATCTAAAAAAAGACAGGTGAAAAGCTTTTCGAAGTGAGAAATGCGGTTCGAATGATGACAGAGAAACTTGTCATCAATGTTCTCAGAAAGTGATACTGTGACGAGGACGATGATTATAATGATGGGAAAGGCACCGATCCTGAATTATCAATTGTATGACTTTAATCCATAAAAATAGATTGATATATATGTGCTTGTGTGTGTATATATATATATATATATATGTGTGTGTGTATATATATATATATATATATATATATATATATATACACACACATACACACACACAGATATATATATATATATATATATATATATATATATATATATATATATGTATGTATGTATTCATTTAAAAGTAATAACGTTAATATTACAGGCATAATAAGGATAAAATTTAAAACAATAACTGTTTTCGCTTAATCTTATCAAATATTTTAATTAGCAGAACTTACTCTAAAATAACTACGGCTATATCGTGTTGAATACAACGATCACCGAAGTTAAGCAACATCCAGCCTGGTCAGTACTTAAATGGGTGACTATTTGGGAATACCAGGTGGTGTAAACGTAAGGACCAAGGATGGTCAACCAGTCCTCCAGGTTAGAGGTTTGGGGGTTGAGGTTTGGAGGTTGGGGTTTGGGGGTTGGGCGCAGGGGGTTGGGTGCAGGGCTAACAACCCTGTATCGTAAAAAACAATTTGTTACAGAAACAGCAACAAAACGTTGCTGCCCTATGCACCATCTGGATGCGATGAATAAATAATGATGATTATGACTCTAAAATAAAATAGATGTAAGAAATGTATAGTTCACTGATGGGAAAGGAGAATGAACGACTAGTGTCTGATCACAGCAAGGCCCAGAAATCACTCTCACTGTTTACACAGCGATGGTCTGCAAAACCTAATGTAATCAGATTTCAGTAATTTCAAATGAAAAAAGTGAATGCGAATTGGCCAATATGGAAAACCAATCCACATTAAATTCCATGGCACAGTTTCTAATTTTTATAAGATGTTCACAAATTGGGGAATAACAAGTGTTACGGATAAGTTCATTTTCTTGCTAGGTATAGTTACTGATATTTAGTGGAACATGCTGTTTGATTCTACTGTCAAGTCATTGAGTAGTTCTACCGATTTAACTGGCACTGCAGCCACAATCATATTTATAAACTACAGAAGCTTTTGATGAAAGATGAGAACGTTCTTACGAATTGAAATTTTGCTTCTTTTAGGGAAAAACGAATCTCAACATGAGTATAAACCCGAAAAGTAGACTTTCTATACACAGAGGTAAAAAAAAAGTTGGTGTACGATGCACCAATATATCAAGGGAAGCAAGTTTAGAATTAACATCTTTCACTATAGTAAACATCAAAGAAGGATGGTGATTATTAACGGAGGAAAGAAATTGATCAGCCTCAGCTTTATCATTAAATAAGCAAAATATTGTGGTACAGTGGATATCGGCTCGGAACGAGAAATCGGGGAGCCGAGTTCGAATTCCAGTTGAATTCATTGCATTCACTTACGCGCAAATATCCTTGGGAAAGGTATTAATCCGTTTCTTCCTTCCAGTTATGGATTAAATAACAGGACAGATTGGGTTCTGTAGCCTTGGCTGGCAACCAGTCTACCGCAGAAAGCAATGGCAACCTACTGCGGGATAATCTTCTGCCCAGTCAGTCATGTCTCTTTCGAGTTTCACGTGTGGCACTTAACTGACTGAAGCAAAATGTATCATCAAAATAGATCATTACATAGTTTCTCCTCATAATTTCCAACAAAAGTATTAGCCAACGCAGGAACCAAAGAAGAGTCCATGGCTACACTGTCAATCTGACGGCATCTAAATTCAGCAGATGAAGTTACATTAATTCCACAAGAATTACTTCAGGAACATTTGGAGGAGACAAAGAACTGCGATAAAGAAATCGCTGCAAATATTAAATGTTTCCATGAGGGGAACACAAGTAAATAACATTCACATTCACTTTTTCATTTGCAGACCATCGCTGTGTAAACAGCGAGAGTGTTTGCTGGGTCTTGCTGTGATCAGTCTCTAGTAGTTCATTCCCCTTTTCCATCATTGAATAATTCATTTCTCACGCCTATTATATTTTAAAGTAAGTCCTCGGGACTAATGAGCGTGTGTGTGTGTGTGTGTGTGTGTGTGTGTGTGCGCGCGCGCGCGTGTGTTCACCGGTTGGGTTCGAACCTGCGCCCGCCTAATTAAACTATATAAAACGGGGTGTATAATTTCAACAGGGCATTCATTAAAATAACGTTGGAATTAAAAAACAGATGTATTATTATATACTACCGGCCATAATTATTAGGCAACCCCAGTGTTTGAAAAGAAACGGTGTATTTCATACTATTTTAGTGGATAAATCTAAATGAAAAAAGAATGGTTCTTTTGTTATTATTACAATTTTACAAGACAAGGAACCAAAGACGAACTCGTCCGAATCACCCTAAATGTTCTTCATTCTTTCTTTGATGAAACTGCGACATAGGTAATTATTGAATACTTACAAGTTCATTTGATGCAATTATTCACTTGGCAATAAATACTAAAAAATAGTATGAAATACATCATTTTTTAAAACACTGGGGTGGCCTAATAATTATAGCCTGCGCATATATATATATATATATATATATATATATATATATATATATATATATATATATGACAGACAATGAATGTCTATTATGTTTAATCATGAGCCGTTCTAAACATCGTATTTTTGGCTTTAATTTCAGGTGAAAATAAAAGCAAAAATTATCCAAAATTTGGATATTTTTTATTATGTTGGTTCTAAGCTTTCTGCTCACATGAGCCATCTTCAGAGAGGTTACAGGGACGTTAACATAAAAACATCCACCATCAGAGATGATTTTTTATCTTGTGTTGACATAAAACTTTGATAAGCAACGATAACAGTTACCAAATATAAGACGCAGTTCGTAAATTTGTAATGCGATTCTATGACGCCACACCGCGTGAGAGCTCGAAATGTTTACAGACCATATATTTAAATGCAATGTAATGTGATTTTATTAAGTGTGTGTTGTTTTGATTTAAGGTAGATGGCCTCCAATATCTGAAGGTTCTTTTTACAGTGTGTAAAATCTGTCTGCTATTACCTACATGGCTATGTTTTTCTAGGAAATGTTTTTTAATTAAACTCTGATCAGAAACATAACAGGTAAGAGAGCG
The DNA here is from genome assembly GCA_037127315.1 of Ascarosepion bandense. NCBI lineage: Eukaryota > Metazoa > Mollusca > Cephalopoda > Sepiida > Sepiidae > Ascarosepion > Ascarosepion bandense. The sequence continues at coordinate 3,454,386 of JBBBDQ010000390.1, forward strand.
TAGTTGTAGTAAAACCAAAATATGTAGTGGGCTTCTTATTAGTACCAGAGATACAATCTCTGAACGGGCATATATATATATATATATATATATATATATATATATATATGTATATATATATACATATATATATATATATAGACAAGGAAAATTTAAGTGTTGTTTAGCCTTTACAGCGTTCTTTTACATTTTTCTGTTTGGTGAGAATAAGGGAATGCATATATTGTCCGTGTTTTCCATTGTCCCAAGCACAATAGACACTACGGACAATTTTTGCACTCTTTTTCTTCCACCAAACGGACGGAACATATAAAAAAGGGGCAAAACTACATAAATCTTAAATTTTCCTTGGCTGCCATATTTAACACAACATGTTTAAACGAAAGGTTGCTACCAAAAATATATATGTGCATACTGCTAGATTAGAGATAAATTTAAATTATACTTTATTATAATGATTTAGTATTTATTATAATGATTTATTATAATGATTATAATATTTATAATATTATATATTTATTAATAATATTTATAATATTATAATGATTATAATATCATTATTATAATGATTTATTATAATGATTTATTATAATGATTATACTTTATTATAATGATTTATTGTAATGATTTACTTCATTATAATGATTATACTTTATTATAATGGTTTATTATAATGATTTTTAGAATTATAATGATTTAAATTATTTCCTAGATTAAAATATATATGTACAATACTGCTAGATTAGAGAGAAGATATATATATATAACACGCTTAATAACTTTCAAGCAGGATATTTTTTAGATGTTTACGAAATAAAACTGATGAAATCAAAATATAATGTTTTCTTTTCTTTTCGCAAAATGCAATTGTATTCCGAACAATGTACTGGACAAAAATACATTCAATTGAACAACTTTTGTGTATAGCTTAAAACAGATGAAAACAAACGTAAAATGATATTAGAAATGTAAAAAATATATATTTTAGGAACTGAATTGAATAAACTAATCAAGATTTTGTTGAAACAACACTGCCATAAGAATATAGTCATTTTAGATCTTGAATTGCAGAAAGCAATGGCAACCTACTGCGGGATAATCTTTTGCCCAGTCAGTCATGTCTCTTTTGAGACATGATCGCCCAAGCGTGTATCACGTATGGAATTTAACTGACTGACTCTCATGTGCGAATCATAAAAATTCTAATCTCTAATAATAATTTTATTTTCTAGATCTTTAGTCCTCTTTCACATATGATGCAATCATTCGACATTGAAAATATGTGAATTCAAATTGTTCGTATACTAATGTGTTAAAATCATAAATGGCGAATTACTATAAAGTGCGATGAATAAATTGTCGTCTTTTTATATTTTGCTCATTCGATTTGATTTTTTGTTTTTGTTTTTTTTTTCGATGGTACAATACAGTTGGTTCAGTGGGAATCGTCTTTGAGAAAAATTGAACCTTGATGCAGTTTGCTCTTCCGACAGAAATTTGAAAATGGTATGCTGAACTGCTTGTTATTCGTGCCGGAAGCTCCAATCGCAACATTTCAATAATTGTGTTGATTTTGGTCCTCTGATTCAATACGGAGATCTACTTCAAATGTTTTGTGAAGATAGGAATGCCTTGTGTCAAGAGAGTGGCTTCTGGAAGACCCTATGTCTGACACTGCATCATGACACAATAGCAGGAGAACCCATTTGTGTCTGTCAGTCAATTTCTAAGACCACATCACCCCTTACATGTTGTCACCTTACTCACCAGGATGCAACCCCCTTGGTTATTATGTTTGGAACGCAGTTGAGCGAAAACTACCAAAACTCACTGTAACACCAAAGATGAACCGAAGGCGAGGATTATAGTAGCAGTCGTCAACATATACAACGAAAATCGTCTAGAAAAATTGTAGGAGATTCCGAAGTCGTGTTGACGCTGCGGTTGAAGCCAATGCCGATTTTATTGAATATATTTACTCTTTAGTATTTCAAGATATATTTACCAAATTACACGAAATATCTATTAAATCGAGATGCCAGTTTTATTTATTTATTTATTTTTTTGAGTAATTTCGGCGACAATTCATCCATAGCACCTTGTATGGCACAGAAAGTTTTAATATTATCGATTTGGATTTAATTATTTTTTTAAGTGTCAGTTAAGTGCCATACGTGATACACGACTGACTGAGCAGAAGGTTATCCGGCAGTAGGTTGCCATTGTTTTCTGCGGTAGACTGGTTGCATGCCAAAGCTATAGAACCCAATCTGTCTTATTATTTAACCCATAACTGGAGTCAAGAGACGAATTAATACCTTTCCCAAGGGTATTTTTGCGTAAGCGAATTCAAGGAATCGGCACCCCGATTTGTTGTTCCGAGTCGATATCCAATGCACCACAGCGCACATCCTGTTAGATAGATGGTGCAAATTAACTTATTGTCTTGTTAACACATAACTGGAGGGAAGAGACGGATTAATACCTTTCCCAAGGAGTATTTTTGCGTAAGCGAATACAAGGAATTCATCTGGAATTCGAACTCGGCACCCCGATTTGTTGTTCCGAGTCGATATCCACTGTACCACGACGCACATCCATTTTATTTGTACTTTTCTGTAATTCAGTTTTCATGATTAAACAAAATATTTATGCTTCAGTTTTTTTTTTTAATGTGACACGTTCTGATGCAAGATGAATAAAAGCTCTCCCTGCGTATAAAGTGCATTAAAATCAAATATGAAATATATAAATAAATAAATCAACAAAAGGCGCGTTTTCACGTTTTAAAATTGAGCTAGTGGAAAAGACGTTTGATGAATCTGCTTGATTCTAACGTAAATCGTAAAAATATTAAAATCTGTTGAACAATATAGGTATATGTATGTTTAACAAAAGGGAAAAATATTTCGTGTAGCACGTTTCGTCATTTAAGACTTCAATGGACTAAAGTGAGGCTTCCGCTGATGTGATTAGACATGCGCAGGAAGGAAAGGGATGTTGAAATTTGAAATTTAAATTTTCAATGTCGTTGGGTTTATAGTGTAAACGATTTAATTTACTTTCTTTTTGTTTATAATTTTCTCTCTTTTACTGATAAATATCTACTTTTTCCCACTTTTCACAGATTTTTCTAAAATTATTCTGATATATAAAAATAATATATAATTTTGTAATATTTATATTAAAAATTACCTCATGAAAAAAGAGAATACAGGTTCGACTTCTGTCAGGAGGCACGATTACTTTAGTAGGATTTTCTCTACCTGTAAGTATATATATATATATATATATATATATATATATATATATATATATATATTAACATGCCCTATGGACATAGAAGAATCCAAAGGAGTATCCTTTACATATAATAGTAGGATAACTCTCTACGAGAGCTAATCCATCCGTTATATATATATATATATATATATATATATATATAATTTAAAATGTGTGTATTTAGGAAGAAAATTTTCTTTTACACATGTTAGATTGAACAGATTTCAAACATTGTGTCTGATTATTTTTAATAAAATCCGTTCAAACTCACGGATAATCTTTCGTGTATTATAATTGAAGGATGTCAGAAAGGAGCTGTAACGTTGACAGATGGTTTTATAAACATTTCACGATTTTCCCAAGCACTTTCAATCTTTTTCCGTAATCATCTTTAAGGGCGTGAGTTGTGATAACAAAAATAACCGCAAAACCGTGTTGTTAAAAATTACAGTAAATTTTCTTCTTACTTCAAATATAACGGTTGACAAATTGCTTAGCGTTCATTAGAACGTGAAAATTATCCAAAATGGAATTTTTTGATGATGTAATGTCATGGTCATGCACGTGTTAAAGCATGAAAAAACTGCTCTTTCTATAAAATGTTTTGAAAATTACTACAGTATACATAACTGATTCTATTATTTGCCGGCTTAGGTTTTTAATGAATATTGCCTTGAGGATCTATAGTTGGTTTTGTTGTTTTCTTGGTGTAGGATAGTTGTGTTACCGATTATTATATATATATATATATATATATATATATATATATATATATATATATGGTTATTATGGCAGCATGAATCCTCTCAAACACGTCTTGGTAATTAATATGGACAAGTTTTTTGCAACAATTTTTTAAATCTATCAAATTTCTAAATACGTTTTCTCATGTTATTGGTAAATATGCCAACATTTTACCTCATACTATTTTTATCTTTAAGTACTTTCGAAAAGAGATACATTCGTTTTTAAAAGATTGTGCTGTGTGTAGTTAAGAAACTGGTATTTTATTCCTGCGTTCTCTGATTTGATGAAACCAAATTCAAATCACTCAAGGTGGCATTATATACAGTAGGTTCCAAAATGAGGGAACGAAATTGAAGGATTAAGTATCTCCAAAACTAAGCATCCAAATTGCGTAAAGCATTTACTGATAGTAGACATGCACTTCCACAAAAATATTACTAGCTTTCAGACAACAGAAAACAATAGAAATGAATTTATCATATATTTACTATTTGTCATGTATCCAAAGTTAAGGAACAAATTTAAATTTTAGCTAAATCAAAACAAAACAAAAAAACAAATTTGCAATTTAATATTTTGTGCTAAGACCTTTATTTTCGATGTCTGTTGCACATTTTCTCTTTCAGGAATTTACTAAATTTTGACAATGTTTAACCGTAATTTTAGCCCATTAATTACGTTGTTTTAACCAGAAATCTTCGACATTCGATAGCTTTCGTGTCATTACATTCTACCCTCATGCTTTCCATAAGATTTCAATGGGGTTCATGTCAAGACTCTCAGTAGGCGGGAAGTGCGACAAAAGAAGCTGATGGAGTAGAATTTGCGTTTACAATTTATTGGTTTCACAGTAAAATGGTGGAAACTAGTTGCTAATCTTGTGGCTCAAGTAAATTTATATATAGCTGGCACCGGTGAACTAAGTTCACTGGAATTATATTTCTTAAAATATATTTTGTATAAAGTCTTTTGTTTATCAATGAAATTCAGAAGTTATTTCATATAAAATAGAAACCGGATTTAATTTTCTCGCAGGTAATATTTGACTTTAGATATGTTCGTTCTTGACATAATATAGTTTTTATTTATTTTACAGATATAAACTGTTTCGATGTCCCCGGTTTGCTTTGTCGTTTATGTTAAAGGCATGTATTGGTTGGTTGTCTCGAGTGAACGTGCTTAGACCGAGGAGTGTACAAAAGATAATAAAAGAATCGAAAAAAAAAACATCTGTTGATATTTACACCAAATACTTAGTTATAACAGGTGTTTTAATGTCCTCGACTGACTACAAAATAAAAGAAGTGTTACAGTTTGGATTGAGATATGTTTTCTTTCTCTTCAATGAAACATGTTGCAAATGCCACCAACAGAAACCTGTAAATAAAACAGTCCGTTTTATCATGTCTATTCAGACATGAAACTTCAGAACAATATTCACAGGTGTCAGTAAAACATTTGTTTGTCATTTGCATGCCTTCTATAGTCTAGCTTTACTTTCAATTGTTATCCTTACCTTGAAGGGGCTTAAGGCCATATCACGTTGAAACACCGGTTCTAGGACGATCACTGGATTTAAGTAACGGTGAGATGGGTGACGGCTTGGGAATATCAGTTGCTGTAAGCTAAGATGCGCGGATGGTGGGTAATAAATAACGGCTCGGAACTGAAAACCAGAGAGTCAAGTTCCAATTACAGTAAAGATCGTTATATTCACTTACGCGGAAATACTCTTGGGAAAGTTATGAATCTACCTCTTCCACTACCAGGTAATTAGTAGGACATGTATTAGCAAATTTCTATTAGTCTAAATAAAAAAAAAGTCTTACAACATACAAATATTTTCTACTTTTGAATAGCCTTCAAAGAGTTAATAAGCCATAAAAAATATCAATCAACTAGTGTCTTGTCTATATCTCTGAGATGAAGTAGTATTTAAGTATTTACATTATTCTCATCTTTGTTGCCATTTGTATGACGCTTCGGCCGTTGTACGCTCCGGCCTTCTTCAGGTGCTAGGAATTTCGAACCGAACCCTTTATTACAATCACTGGAGTATATGAACTATATTCCTTGCGTAAGGCCTCGATTGGAAGTCATGAGTTATCTCTTTCTGACCCTGCAAGTTACCTGTTCACCACTGCTGTAGCCTGGTAGTGAAGTCACAACTCTAAGAGTCAAATCAGGAACTAACCATTGTCTATATCCACTGGGCCATGTGTCCTCTATAATATAGAGTTGGGTTCGAAATTCCTAGCAACTGAAGAAGGCCAGGACGTACAACGGTTGAAACGTCGTACAAATGGCAACAAAGATGAGGACAATAGTCCGAATAATGTAAATACTATCAATCAACTTTGAGTCAAAAAAGGTTTATTGACGTGAACTGGTGTAACATTCCATGATACTATTTTCTATATGGTACATATAAAATTCTTTACTTTTTAGCTTGTTAAAAATAAAACGTGCTGTTGTAGCAGGTAAATATTATTGCCTACTGTAACTTACTACAAGCTACCCTAAAATTATGGTCAGATTATTAGGGGCTCGGATGAATTGTTATTTTTGTCATATTTCTTTTCAGTAAACGGAAACGCTTTCTATCGAGAATGGTCAATCAGTCAGTTAAGTGCCATACGTGATACACGATTGGGTGATTATGTCTCGAAAGAGACATGACTGACTGGGTAGAAGATTATCCAGTAGTACGTTGTCGTTGCTTTCTAAGGTATACTGGTTGCCAGCCAAGGCTATAGAACCCAATCTGTCCTGTTATTATGTTATGTAACTGGAGGGAAGAGACGGATTAATACCTTCCCCAAAAGTATTTGTGCATAAGTGAATGCAATGAATTCAACTGGAATTCGAACTCGGCACCCCGATTTAACGTTCTGAGTCGATATCCACTGCACTACAACGCACATCCAACGAGAATGTTACAAGTGCAATTTGAAATAAAATTAAAAAAATACCGCATGGTGAATTACGTGCATAAGAAACTATCAGTTTGACTAAATTTGATTGAATCAGCGAGATCGATAATCTGAAGCAGGCAAGAGTGATATAAAATATGAAATCAGCCTCTGGCTATACATGCGAGTAAAATGAAATGGAATGTCGTAGATTGATATTAATATTTTTGCATAGGTAAACATGAAGTTTGGAAATCAGCACTAAATAGGTATCGTATAAACGCGTGTATAAACTGACTTAATCTACTTATAGTGCAACCCCTTATATATTCTGCATGAATTTTAACCCCTCCAGAAAAAAACAAACCTGAATACAGTGAAATTGGTCACCGAAAATGCATCATTTTTATTCCTTGGAAAGAACTTACCTATTTTTTGCATAAAAATAGTCAAAAGATTTAACGCTATACTCGAGTATATGTAGTTATCACAAAAAAAAAAAAAATGAAAAACACTCTTTAAATGCTTCAGGTGATTTTTGCTTTTAGTTGTGATTTCTAAGAAAAATATCATTACAATCGGAAGAAAATTGATCACAGAAATATTTAGTTTATTATTTCCAAAAGAAGATTTGTCAACTGTTACCGTTGTGCAACTAATCACCAAAATTGCATGATTTTTGGCATTCACCTTCCTGAAATATGTTATTCTGTGAATGCGTGAAAGCGGATGGTTTACGCGGGTGCATATTCCTTTTGGGGCTTGTGTGTGTATTTGCACAATAAAAACAGTTTTATGTGTCTGCAAAAGTAGGATTTTCTTGAAAGCGACTTGTCATATTTACACTTTTAATTCCATCTTGCATGTGAGGTTAGAGTAACGGCTATCGGCGCAAAAATGTAGTCGGCGGTCAAAGTTCAAGTATCTAGTCTGTTACGTTAATTTTTGCTCAAATTACCTTGGGAGAGGCATGAATCTATCTCTTATCTCCATAACCCAGCTAGCAGTGAAATAGCAGCCATATGGCCTTGCTTTAACGTGGTTGGAAGACAGTATTCAGTTAAATACCATACGTGAAACACGCTTGGGCGATCATGTCTCGAAAAGGACATGACTGACTGGGCAGAAGATTATCCCGCAGTAGGTTGCCATTGCATAATGCGGTAGACTGGTTGCCAGCCAAGGCTATAGAACCCAATCTGTCCTGTTATTTAACCCATAACTGGAGAGAAGAGAAGGATTAATACCTGTCCTAAGGGTATTTGCGCGTAAGTGAATGCAATGAATTCAACTGGAATTCGAACTCGGCTCCCCGATTTTTCGTTCCGAGCCGATATCCACTGCACCACAACGTACATCCGCGAAGTCAAATCCATGAAGAAAGCACGCTACCATCTTTATTCATGGCAATTTTACCGATTCATAAAGATATAAAATTTGTGGAGTCCCATGGTCGCCGCCCACAGGCTGAAGTGGTGTTGCATTAAAAATCCTATCTCACGCACTGTGTTACAAACAAACAGATAGAAGAGACAATTTTGTGTTGTTTTTTTTTTTCAGGCAAACAACCGCGTGTCTATGTGTGCTAATAATTTTTGACAGTCTCTGAAGCAGTATATGTGTATTCGTGTCTGTAGATGTGAGGATTTTAATCTTTGTGCGTGAGTATGGTACAACTCATTATTTTTATATAGCTTTAGTTTCCGTTTCAATAATCATAAACTTAGCATACGCCAGAACAACCAATATTCCCCCATAGCCCAACACTTCAATCAACCGGGAAACACATTAGAAAACTACAAATGTTTACTAATAGACTCCGATTTTAGTTCTACACACTCACGCAGAAAGAAAGAAAAATACTGGATTTTGAAATTAAATACACACAGGCTGGGGTTAAATAGAGACTTAGATGTTTTGAATCTTTATAAATATTTCAATAGCTAAACATTTTTTAGATACACTTAAAAAATGTTTCCCTAAAACAAAATTTCTAAGTATTATTAAAGATCGGTTTACATTTACAAATATTTTAAAAAATCTGTCGCTTTCTGCGTCACGTGATGTAAACAATCTCACCACGAACGCTCTCGCGAAATACGTTTCTAATTTAAATTTTAAAATCATTTGTTTCTGATGAAAGGCCAAGAACGATCTGAAATATCAAATATAATAATAGAAATAAATAAATACTGTCAGAAAAATACATTTTTAAACTTACAACTTTTTAGTAGTTTTTCCTACACATATTATTAAGGCAGTATACGTGGATCATCATTATGTTATATATATATATATATATATATATATATATATATATATATATATATATGCGCCTGTTCAAATATGAGTATTTAAAGATCAAGGTAGCCCAATAAAATGTCAATCATGTATTATTAGCCAATTAAGTGACTTGCCCTTCCAACTGAAAATTGCCATCAAAGACGGTATAATAACTGGTAACCTTAATTAAAATTGGTGCGTTTCTTTCTCCCGTTCATCACATTAGACATGATTTTACATTTAATTATAATTTCTTCTCGCTCTCTATTATTTTAAGGACTGGGCTATGCAGAGGATTATAACGAACTTAACATTAATTACCCAATAAAAAATAGATAAGCAGAAACAAGTCACTTATTCCAGCACTTTCCCTCAACTTTCCCAAGCGAACAATCTAAATTTTAGTAGCTAGAACCAGAAAAAAATTTCTTTGCTTCAAAATAACGATTTTAAAACCTCACACAACGAAAGGGTGTCATAAAAATCTACACAAAAACTTGTATAATTAGACATTTATTTTCTTTAATATATATATATATAAATCATCCATATACACGTCTGTTTTACTGTATCACAGCTCATCAGTATGGCAAAACGCATCCACTTGCTTCAGGCGCGATCGAAACTCAACCGATTTGGTGTTAGTTGGAGTCGCTACTCCTTAAGCCATAGGGAAATTTTAATGTGCTGTATATAAGTAGTGTATACACACGCCAGTCACATGATGCGATAGATAAATTGTCATCTAAATAAGGGAAAAATGAAAATAACACATGCCATTTTAACAGACATATTAAACAAAAAAATATCTTGAAATACGAAAGAGTAAATTTATTAAAAAAATCGCCATCGGCCTCATCTAAGGTCTATAGATTCTTCTGCGTAGTTGATTTGTGAATATTGTCAGAATCTTTGCCTTCAGATCATCTTTTGTGTTCCCAGGAGTTTTGTTGGTCTTTCCCTCAACTTCTCCCTACACATAATGAAGTGGGTTGCATTCTAGGAAGTTAGATGACCAGATATAAGAGGTGATGTGGTCGGAGAAATTGTCTGACAGCCGTGACTGGGTTCTCCTGATTGTCTTGTAAGACAGTGTCCTTCAGCAGGCGCCCCTTGACACAGGGCATCACTACTTTCTCAAGGCACTTGATGTAGGTCTCTGTGTTGAGTCTAAAGCCCTGTGGGAAGATGAGTGAAAGCATCACATTTCCATCACTAGTAATCTCTCCAAACACCATCAGATTCATATTGATGTAGGCCTCCGTGTTGAAGTTAAAACCATCACAGAGAAATTTGAAAGTTCTTTTCTTATCAAAATGATGAGAGTATGTTTTTCAACCTGCCATACCTTCGTAGCCACTATTAGAATCATCTAACTTTTTCAAAAGCCCTGCACTGTTCTCAGACTGACACCCAAACACTCTTCAGTGAAACTTTTGACGCAAATGCTGACAAAATTTGTGGAAGAGTGAATTGCAGCATAAAGCTTTTTTTCCTCACAAACAGTAGCCAAGTGATCATACTATTCAATGAAGTCAACAAAATCAAAAATAAATAAAGGTCCAGGGTGAAATAAGAAAAATGAAAATGTGATAATTTACACATCGCATCCAGTATAGGATCGTATATATATATATATATATATATATATATATATATATATATATAAGGTTTCAGATGTCATTGAATCTATATTTTAAATGTTCTAATAATATGATTAGAACATTACATTTATCGCGTTAAGAAAATTACGCCTACAATATAAATTAACTTTTGATTTCGGCCTGTATATTTAGAAAGTCCAATTTTTAAAATTTACAATATTTATTTAGCCTTTAAAATAGTTGTAAAAATAATAAAATTTTCAATCATAACTCTAAATTTCTTTTCCGAATCAAGCTGAACAGGTGAATAAAATTGCATTATCTAATCTAAACTTATTTATAAATGGAACTTTGTCTGTGTGTGTGTGTTTCTCGGTGTGTGTGTGTGTGTGTGTGTGTGTGTGTGTGTGTGTGTGTGTGTGCGCTACCTATAGAATCCGAAAAGGCTGAACCGATTTTCTTGAAAATTTACACAGTTGTACTATAAGCGTCTGCGAGTGTTCTTAGCTAGATTTTGTGTCGAGGTACCCCCGATAAATATCGAAATTTGATAATCGAAAAAATCGGGTTATAGAAGGAGTGGTCCGATTTTAATCAAATTTGATACACTCATAGACAAAGACATAAGAAACGATATTTGGAAGTTTCAAGGTTTCAGTTTTTACAATTGTGCAGAAAATCGATAATATATATATATATAAAAGTCAATATGTTTGTGTGTGTGTCTGTTTATCTGCCTGTATATCTCTAGTTTTTTCAGCACTTTCATTTTAGTTTTTTTTTCGGGTTTGGCTTAAAGTAGGTATAATTGTAGTTTTTAGTCTCAGCCATGATACCATTTACTCAGAGGACTTATTTAGCCTTCAAAATTCAGTTTACGACGAAAAAACTTATTTGATATCGATACCAGGAAATCAAAATTTGACTTACATCTATTCATTTTTCTGTCAGTCTACGGTTTCGCTTTAACTGGAAACACCTATTGCTTTTTAGTCTTTCGTATCAACGTCCAAAAAAGTCTGAGCACCAGAACCATGGATTAGTTTTAAAGCTTTCATTACACCCGAGCAACACTGGGCTATATAGCAGTATAGCTAGTTGTTCAAATAAATTCAAATAATTTCATTGCTTACAACTATTTTTATTATAATCACGTGACTTTTTATTCAGATCCTCATAGTATTTCAAATATTTATTTTCTATGATTTTCTTGTAATTTCGTTAAAAAGGATTGTTAGACAGTTTTAGGCCGCATCTACAATTAAATTTCTTCTAGAATGGACGCTACCCAAGGCTAGAATATCCAGTCCACTATTCCATTTCACTGAAGAATGAATGTTTTCATAACTGTATCCAGAGACGAACTACGAAATTAGTATAAAAGGCAAAGACAAAACTTGAATTACAGCAAGGCAGAGTCTAGGCACCATGGCAAAGGGATCGTCTTAATATTTTACTTGAAATTGTTCATAGAAAAGCAAACTTACTACGGTTGGAAATTAAATGTAGCCAAGACGCCAGAAAAGGGTTATTCCATTGTTAAGTGGAAGTCTAGGCCTATTTCAGGCGAACAATCTACAGCTTCTGTCTTTATTGTACAGAAGATTCCACGCGAATGTAATTCTCAAACTCCGAAAAATTTAAATTTCATTCGTGTAAAATCTTCTCTACAATAAAAACGGAAACTGAAGATGGTTCGCCTGAAATAGGCCCACACTTCCACTTAATCATGGAATAACGTATCTGTCTTAATTTTTTCATATATTTGTTCTATATGTATTTATATACATATATATTTAGAGCTCTCCTAGAGAGTTATCCTACCACTTAATGTACTGGATACTCCTTTGGATTCTTCTATATCTACACCGCATATATATAGAGAGATCTGTTTGCACATATATATATATATGTGTGTGTGTGTGTGTGTGCACACACACACACACACAAACACACACACACACATATATATAACGCAAATATCACAATGATTAGAATTTTGAAATTAAATGTAGCCAAGACGCCAGAAAAGTGCTAATAATATTTCTGAATCTTCTTTAGATATATAACAGCAATATTCTAAGCATTGACGACCATCCGCCCGTGTATTGAATACTGCTGCCACATCTGATCGGGTGCCCCTGCTATTCTCCTAGGGGTTCTTGACAAAATACAACGGAGAATTTGTAATGTGATCGATACCGACTTGGCAACCCGGCTGCAATCACTCTCTCACCGGCGTGATGTGGTTTCCCAGAGCCTCTTTTATAAATACTTTCACAGCTTCGGCTCCGATGAACTTAGATCTGGTACCCCCTAGGTATGAATTTGCATGAAATACTAGATTAGCAACTAGGTCCCACTCTTTTACAGTGAAACAGTAAGATGCAAGCGCAATTTCTACTCTAACAGCTTCTTTTCTTGCACTTCCCGCCTGTGGAATTCCCTTCGATATACTTGCTTCCCCGACAGCTACAATCTCCAGGAATTTAAATGTAAGGTCAATACTCATCTCCTATCACACTAACTCGCATCCATTCTCACATGCTCTTTTTCCATCTACCCCACCCCATCCTCGGTATCCTCATCCGTCTCTTACCCTCCTCCTGACATTTCCTATAACTAACCACTCTTTCTCATCACTTTCCCCCATGTAACCCCCTGCGCAATAGTGGCAGTGGAATGCCTTGCTTGGGGGTGAAATGATGAAAAAAATGGTAGATTTATAGATATGTAAGATAGAGCCTGGAAAGAAAGATTGCATAGCGCGACACAAGGAAACAACTTTCTTAGAAGATGGCCGAGAAAAAGTGGAATGAGTCACTTCCCTGGCGGTACACATTCCCCACACTGAAGGAAGGCAAAAATACAGATTAATAAAAGAGTCAAAAGAAATAAAATATTATCCAGTATACATACGTGCATTAAAAAACCAGCCTATAAATATCTAAGTTGTCAATTATATATAACCGCTATATTAGATCAATGATTAAAAATGGGTTCGAGCATGTCCCTAAATTAATGACAAATTCAAACTGTTAATATTCCACGTTACTTCAAACAAAAAGGTATTAAGGAAACCACCTTTATTACAGACTGGACCGAGGAAACCTGTTTTCTGGAAAAAAAAATTTGACAAAGATTTTATCAATTAATAGTAGCAATGGCTTCTCGGTCAAAAAGATTAGAATGGTACGCTATATATTTTTCTTGATGAGTCCATTTCATAAGCCACAAAACCTCATGAATAGATAAGGAAAATATTATTATCATTAATGCTCTATCACACGCTGTTGAGCACTACAATTACAAATTTTACTTGTCTAAAGAAACATTAAATTCTAGAAATATCCTGGCTGATCTTCGTTTTAGTTTGTTTTATTTTTTTATTTAAAGATATTATTGTGGTAGACACCCAGTGGCTGCCACCCATATATATGAGTGTGGGGGTGTTAGTGTGTGTTTGTGCGTGCGTCTTTGTGTTGAAAAGAAAAGAGAGCGTGGACGTGTGGGGATATACTTTTGTACCAAATTATGACGTCAAGAACACTCAAGCTGTTAGTAATTTTTTAAAAATTAAAAAAAGTTTTTCGATTTAAATAAACTTTTTCCAGAAATTTTAATATAAGTTTAATAAGCGTGCTGTTTCGAAAATCATTAGCCGAAAATATTTTGAGAAATAATAATCTGTCCTATAAATTAAATACAGTCACGTGGAGGAAGTCTAAGGAAGCAATTTAACACAACTGCCTTTCGTATTTGCTGTTTGAACAGAAATCAAAACTGTATGGTCAATGTTAGCATATTACCTTTCAGCAATGAATAGAGTTATTTCGGTGACTGGTGTGTATACCCTTATTATATACAACACGCTCAACTTTCCCTTCTCTGATTCCATACGCCTATGGCTTATGGGGTTAGCGACTCCGTGTGACACCAAATCGGTCGAGTTTCGATCCCGGCCAAAAGCAAATGGATGTCTAGTCACACTGTGAAACAGGCTCGTAGGTGGATGACGAATATATATGTTTATATGTAAAAATTTAGACAGACACGTTATTCCATTGTTAAGTGGAAGTCTCGGCCTATTTCAGGCGAACAAGCTACAGCTTCTGTCTTTATTGTACAGAAGATTCCACGCGAATGTAATTCTCAAACTCCGAAAAATTTAAATTTCATTCGTGTAAAATCTTCTCTACAATAAAAACGAGAACTGAAGATGGTTCGCCTGAAATAGGCCCACACTTCCACTTAATCATGGAATAACGTATCTGTCTTAATTTTTTCATATATTTGTTCTATATGTATTTATATACATATATATTTAGAGCTCTCCTAGAGAGTTATCCTACGACTTAATGTACTGGACACTCCTTTGGATACTTCTATATCTACACCGCATATATATAGAGAGATCTGTTTGCGGATGAATATATATATATATATATATATATATATGTGTGTGTGTGTGTGTGTGTGTGTGTGTGTGTGTGTATGTGCACACACACACACAAACACACACACACATATATATATATAACGCAAATACACAATGATTAGAATTTTGAAATTAAATGTAGCCAAGACGCCAGAAAAGGGCTAATACTATTTCTGAATCTTCTTTAGATATATAACAGCAATATTCTAAGCATTGACGACCATCCGCCCGTGTATTGAATACTGCTGCCACATCTGATCGGGTGCCCCTGCTATTCTCCTAGGGGTTCTTGACAAAATACAACGGAGAATTTGTAATGTGATCGATACCGACTTGGCAACTCGGCTGCAATCACTCTCTCACCGGCGTGATGTGGTTTCCCAGTGCCTCTTTTATAAATACTTTCACAGCTTCGGCTCCGATGAACTTAGATCACTGGTGCCCCCTAGGTATGAATTTGCATGAAATACTAGATTAGCAACTAGGTCCCACTCTTTTACAGTGAAACAGTAAGATGCAAGCGCAATTTCTACTCTAACAGCTTCTTTTCTTGCACTTCCCGCCTGTGGAATTCCCTTCGATATACTTGCTTCCCCGACAGCTACAATCTCCAGGAATTTAAATGTAAGGTCAATACTCATCTCCTATCACACTAACTCGCATCCATTCTCACATGCTCTTTTTCACAATGATTAGAATTTTGAAATACGTTATATAAGACATTTGTATCAACGTTTAAATTATTTTTATGAAAATAGAACAAGCTATGTATTGAACGACTGAAAATCTATTCGAGAAAACAGTCAGTTATGTGCCATACGTGATACACGCCTGGGCGATCATGTCTCGAAAAAGACATGACTGACTGGGCAGAAGATTATCCCGCAGTAGGTTGCCATTACCATCTGCGGTAGACTGGTTGCTGACCAAGGCTATAGAACCCAATCTGTCCTGTTATTTAACCCATACCTTTCCCAACTCGGCTCTCTGATTTTTCGTTCTGAGTCGATATCCACTGCACTACAACGCACATCCCTAGAAAACAGACTGATCACAATTTCACAAAAATATTATTTATTTTGTTCCTACCACATAAAATAATAAATAAGAATAATGAACAGAGAAAGGCTCATGACAAAACTTCATTAACATCAGTATATTTAGCCTCGACTGTAATTAGTCGACGTCACACGAGAAGTAGACCTGAGGCCGATAAGGTCAATAATGACGTCATTTGGTAGAAACTGGTAAGGCGGTATGTCGTCGCCTCGTGCTTCATTGCATTCGATGATGATGGTTAGAAAGTGTGGCACTCAAGGGAAACATGCATTAGTCGGCAATTAGACAAGTGTTGATGACGTATCGATCGCCATGAAACGGTGTCATAAAGCGCGGGAAATGAGACACAGTGGATAATGAAAAACCCGCCATAACGGCCTGCGCGGTATTTCACTGGCACGAATGCCATTTTATGTTGACGAGCCATTTTACGGCTATACGATCGCGAACTTTTGAGCAAGTTAATTTCCAAAACTGTCGACCTTGCCTCTTCGTCACTTGTCTCATTTTCTTCATTTTTCTCTGTGTTTCTATTTTATCGCCCTCTTTCTTGCTTTTAACTATATTTCATTTATTCAACGTTTTCGTCTTAACATTATTTCTTTCCACATAACAGTCAGTCAGTTAATTACCATAAGTGAAACACGCTTGGGCGATCGTGTCTCGAAAGAGACATGACTGACTGGGAAGAAGATTATCCAGCATATGGTTGCCATTGCTTTCTGCGGTAGACCGGTTTCCAGCCAAGGCTATAGAACCCAATCTGTCCTGTTATTTAACCCATAACTGGAGGGAAGAGACGGATTAATACCTTTCCCAAGGGTATTTGCGCGTAAGTGTATGCAATGAATTCAACCGGAATTCGAACTCGGCTCCCCGATTTCTCGTTCCGAGCTGATATCCACTGCACCACAACGCACATCCCCGCACATAACAGTACTTTTTCCTTAAATCTTTCTTCTTTCTTGACGTCCTTTTAGTTTCTTTATTTTATATTTTATTTCTTATATTTATAAATTTCTATATTTCTTTATGTTTCTTTTTAATCTTTTCACCCCAACCAAGGCATTCCACTGCCACTGTCGGGGAAGCAAATATGTGGAAGGGAATTCCACAGGCGGGAAGTGCGAGAAAAAAGCTGTTGGAGTAGAAATTGCGGTTACATTTTATCGGTTTCTCTGTAAAAGGGTGGGACCTAGTTGCTAATCTAGTATCGCGTGCAAATTCGTGTCTAGGGGGTACTAGTGATCTAAGTTCATCGGAGCAGAAGCCGTGAAAGTATTTATAGAAGAGGCACAGGGAAGCCACGTCACGCTGGTGAGAGAGTGACTGCAGGCCGTCTGCCAAGTCGGTATCGATCATATTACTGATTCTCCGTTATATTTTATCAAGAACCCCGAGGAGAATAGCAAGGGGACCCGACCAGATATTTTACATTTCATCTCTGTCAGTTTTTGTTTCTTTCTGATGAAAAAATAAAAAGTATTTTTTTATTAGTCTATTCTTTTCTTCGTTTCTTTCTATGTTTTATCCGTTTAATATATTTTTCAAAACATATATCTTCACTTACGTTGCTCCGTATATTTTTATCTAAATAGTTATTTCGTCTTTTCTTAAAATTCAATTTAGATTTTTATTTTTATGCTATTTTGTTCAAATTTCTCGTTCTCATTCATTTTGTAATTTTTTTTCCTAATATTATATCCTGTTTCTTTCGTTTTCATATGTTACACTTTTTATTTTTCATTTAAAATCTTTTAAAAATTCGTCATAACAAATCATCATTGCTTTCAAGTTAATAATATTTCCTATTCTAATTACCTGCATTCTTTATGTGTCGTGTTCCCACAGGACGTAGCTGATCATGACTCACCACATTTTCCTATCATTCTAGCTTTATTTAAAGTTTTGTCATTTTTTTTATGACTTCTGACAAAATATAATAAAAGTAATAAACTTCTGAATATCATTTGTTATTTCTTATGTCTTTGTCTACGTGTGTATCAAATTTGATTAAAATCGGACCACTCATTCTATAACCCGATTTTTTCGATTATCGATATTTATCGGGGGTACCTCGACAATAACCTAGCTAAGAGCACTCGCAGACGCTTATAGTACAACTGTGTAAATTTTCAAGAAAATCGGTTCAGCCGTTTCGGAGTCTATAGGTAACGGATACACACACACACACAGACACACACACATACATACACACACAGACAAAGTTCCATTTATAAATAAGTTTAGATTTAGATTTAGATTATATACAGAAGCTTAGAAAACAACAGATTTTTTGGCAAATCCAGACAATTAAGGGGGGGGATTTTTTTTTCTTTTTTCAGATTTATCGCAGTTAACCAATACAAAATCAGGTCATAATATGAAAAATTTGATTGTAAGAGTAAATGGTGATAAACTTGAAATTGCATAAGATCCGGTCTTTTTTAAGGCCAGTGGTGCGTTGTGGTGCATTGGATATCGGCTCGGAACGAGAAATCGGGGAGCCGAGTTCGAATTCCAGCTGAATTCATTGCATTTCACTTACGCGCAAATACCCTTGGGAAAGGTATTAATCCGTCTATTCCTTCCAGTTATGGGTTAAATAACAGAACATATTGGGTTCTATAGCCTTGGTCGGCAACCAGTCTACCGCAGAAAGCAATGGCAACCTACTGCGGGATAATCTTCTGCCCAGTCAGTCATGTCTCTTTCGAGACATGATCGCCCAAGCGTGTATCACGTATGGCACTCAAATGATGATGAAATGACACATGTACAATTTCGTAAACCTGAAAAATTATCGCGTGAAATTGGGAAACAGTTACTGGATTTTTTTAGGTTATCTTTCAATCCAAGAGACATAGACGGGAAAGTTTTTTTAAGCATATACATACGACTCAATGGCTTATCTATCCGTTAACCTTCAACAAATGAAATTATTAACAGTGAGAAAATCAATCAATATATGCTAGGGCATAGATTATAGATGTCTAGTTATATTAGGAAATATTAAATATATTTGAGGAGTCGTCGATGGCTGTTCGAGGTTGTTCACGCTAGATAATATTAACAATCTTCCAGATGTAATAAGATCCCAAGTAGGCATATACGCTAACGACGCTACGGTTTACTCTCGTATCGATCAAAAATCTGCTGAGGCTGATAAAACAAACCTCGCTGCCGAGCTTGAAAAGGACCTCCGATCCGTGTCGGACTGGAGTAAGAAATGGCTCGTAAACTTTAATGCTTCGAAAATGAAGCTGTTATCTATTAACCATCACAGACAATCGCTTCTAACCCCCTTAGCATGGATCAGGCTAGTCTACCAGAAAGCAAAACACTGCACCTCTTACAACCGAACTCACGTAGAATCCATAGCTAAATCTGCTGCTAAGAATGTCGGTTCTCTGTGTAGGGCCAGGAAGTTTTTTCCGCCTGAAACAATCCTGCACATATATAAATATACTATCCGCCCATGCATTTAATACTGTTGCCGTAACTGGTCGGATGCTCCCTCTATCCACTAAGGTGTCCTTGTAAAATTCAGCGGAGAATATGTAATGTGATGGCAGCTCAGATACAATCACTTTCACCGGCGCAATGAAGCTTCCTTGTGTCTCTTCTACAAATAGTTTCACGGCTTCTGCTCCGACGAACTTAGCTTACTGGTGCCTCCTTTATATAAATTTACTCGAGCCACAAGACTAGCAACTAAGTCCCACTCTTGTACTGTGAAACCTATAAATTGTAAATGCAAATTCTACTCCATTAGCTTCTTTTCTCGCACTTCCCGCCTGTGGAATTCCCTTCCATTTACTTGTTTCTTCGACAGCTACAATCTCCAAGAATTTAAATGTAAAGTCAATAGTCACTGCTATCTCACTAACTTGCATCCTATCTCTCATGACCCTTTCTCCGTCCACTCCACTCTCATCAGTATTCTCATCCTTATCTTACCCACTGCCTGACAGGTCTTATAACCTGTCACTCTTTCTCATAACTTTCATCCTATGTAACCTCCTGCAAAATAGTTGCAGTAAAATGCCTTGCTTGGGGCGATACGATTATAAAAAAACTATATTATTATAATGTGGATATAAAGTGGGGGATCAATTCTACATTACAATACATATATAAACGGATCCCTCACTTTATGGCCACATTCATCCTTCTATTACACACTTTCTGACAACCCCTATAACCTATAACTCTTTCTCATAACTTTGCTCCTATGTAACCCCCTGCAAAACAGTGGCACTAAAATGCCTTGCTTGGGGCGATATGATTATGAAAAAAATGTATTTCGGAGTTAATGCATTTCGTAGTATTATTGGTACTGACTTGGCAACTCAGTTTTAGGCCCTTCCCTACTGCCCAAACGGGTCTTCCATTCCATTTTCTACATGATAGTTTTTCTGGTGCGTTTTTCTCCTTGTTACCAGGAATTCATGAATTGATCTCTCGCTCGATTTCACGTCATTTCCTGCTGAAATTGCTAAATATAACTGTAAGTCCAATGCTAATTGTTATCAAGCATATCTTCCGGCGTTTTTTTTTCTTTTTCACTTCCAATTACAATCTTTAAAAAAATTAAATGCAATGTCAATCGTCATCTGTTTTTATTTTATTTTATTTTATTTTCTTCTCAATAACGAATTCTCTGTTAGTTTTACTCTTAGTAAATCCTTACGTCTTAGTGACTTTATCAATTTGCTTGAAGTGTAATGATTAAAATAAGGATTGTAAAATGATTAAAAAAAGAACTCAGAAAAACTAAATACTGATATTTTCTGCGTGTCTGGATAAGTTAAAAATTAATTAAGTAAAGTACATTTAAGATGTACTTTAGGATATGCGTTGTGGTACAGTGGATATCGGCTCGGAACGAGAAACCGGGGAGCCGAGTTCGAATTCCCAAATACCCTTGGGAAAGGTATTAATCCGTATCTTCCTTCCAGTTATGGGTTAACAAGACAATTAATAAGTTAATTTGCACTATCTATCTAACAGGATGTGCGTTGTGGTGCATTGGATATCGACTCGGAACAGCAAATCGGGGTGCCGATTCCTTGTATTCGCTTACACAAAAATACCCTTGGGAAAGGTATTAATTCGTCTCTTGACTCCAGTTATGGGTTAAATAATAAAACAGACTGGATTCTATAGCCTTGGTTGGCAACCAGTCTACCGCAGGAAGCAATGGCAACCTACTGCGGGATAATCTTCTGCCCAGTCACTCATGTCTCTTTCGAGACATGATCGCCCAAGCATGTATCACGTATGGCACTTAACTGACTGACTGACATTTAAGATAGTATATAGCGTACTTGTTGTAGTTATGAGAAAAGAATAAGTTGCTACGAAACCAAAACCTTAACAAAAAAAATAGTCACATCTTTATATAGCCTTATCAGATCAGAAATTTTATAGGGATGCGATAGATGTCACCAAACCTGTTCAGAAATACCATCAACGTTGTGAAATCATTCTAATTGAAGCTTCTTTTGTGTTTTCCTTCCATAGACAGCGCTAGAAAAATCATCCACATTTATAGCTGCAGGGACAGGAGAAAGAAAACATAGAATCATGTCCCAAACTATCAGACGGCTCGCAATAATATTTTGAGATAAATGGCTTCCTATTATGCGTACGGTTTTGGAAAGTTATCAATTATTCATGTATTATCATCATCATGTCATCTTTTTTCGACTCTGACATGATTAGGTTGAATCACGGCAATAATTTAGCTTAACGACAACTTTTTCAAAGCAGATGAGCTTTTTGAAGAAACGCTGCCCCTTACTCACTCACAGTAACTTCGGTGACACCACATCGCTATTAATAATAATAATAATAATAATATAACTAATACTAATACATAGAAAATTCGAAAGTTTTATATCTATATCTATATATCTATATATATCTATATCTATATATATATATATATATATATATATATATATATATAAACTAAGATGTCTGTCTGTCTGTCTGTCTGTCCTTTATACAAATCTACAATTTTTATCCGATTCTCACTAATCTTCACACAAATATTCTTTGGGCTTCCGGTCAGGTCATGGGCTACTTATTTTTGCAATTTCCCCCTGATATCTTAAATTGATACCCCGATATCCGATCAGGTGTGATCATGATCAGGATTTCAGCCCTTTTATTGTGGTTCTTACTGCAGAATTTGCTCTAACTTGGTAAAATTATAGCCTTTACTCTCAAACATTAGTAGATTTTCTCAAACGACACATTTTCCCCGATATCGGAAATCTATAACGCCGATATTCTATGGAATCTGATCAAGAACCGATATTCAACCATCAATATGGCTCATTTTCTTCAATTTTACTCCCGATGGGTACGATGAGTTTTCATGGACTTACTTAGGTTAGTTGATCCTTGGATGACATATTTGACTCCGATATTGAAAATCGATACCCCGATATCATATCGGGCGTGATCAAAATAAGGTTTTTAGCACTTTTAGTTTAGTTTTTTGCTCTAAGTAGGCATAATTGTAGTTCTTAGTCTCAGCCATGATCCCATTTACTGAGAAGAGTAATTTAACCTTCAAAATTCAGTTTGCGACGGAAAACTTATTTGACATCGATACCGGAAATCAAAATTTGACTTACATCCATTCATTTTTTTTTCAATCTACTGTTTCGCTTTGCCTGAAAACAGCTATTGCTTTTTTAGTCTTTCGTGCCAACGTCCAAAAAAGTTTGAGCTCAAGGACCATGGATTAGTTTTAAAGCTTTCATTACACCCGAGCAACGCCGGGCTATACTGCTTGTAATAAATATTTTACTTTTAATTAGGCAAATGATTATTATTATAAATATGCCGCTCTTTCATTGATTTTATGCTTATTTTTCTATCTAATTTCATTTCACACATACACAGGAACACATTAAAGATCAATGCTCTCTCTCTCTCTCTCTCTCTCTCTCTCTCTATCTATCTATCTATCTATATATATATATATATATTAAAGCAAGTTTCTTTCAAATAAGTTTTTAAAGTTTTCTTACAGATTCTACATTTATATGTATGTGTCGGTAGCAATTATAAAAAGGTCTGAAAGAGCTTTTTTGAAACTTTGAAAGAATTATTAAATCGAGGAAGAATGGAAACCTTCTACATGCCAACTGTATAATTCAGCTGAGACCCTAAGTCGGCGGTTGCATGTTTGAAGATATTTTTCTGCAAGTTGATCAGCAGGGAGATGAGGAAAATTTTGTCATTTGACTCGAATCCTAAAATCCTCATCCCAATGAAAAGCCATCTTAACAGTTATTTTTGGAAGTGAGTCACACCGAGTACCTTTACTCATGAAAAGAAAAAAATGCATAAGAATTGATAGGGCCTGCCCAGTAGACTGTAGCATAGCAATTTGAAAAAACTATCGAAAGATAAAACATGGAACTCGAAACAGAAAATCAAAATGTGAGAATTGAAAACAAAAGTAATACTGATCATTATAGAAACGATTGGGATGCTAAAAGCTATCAGTTGCTGATGGTACGATTACAAAATTGCTACCCGTCATTTTCCGAGTATGGCTGTCCGGCAGGTCAGCTAGATAATTGCCGTTAAAATTCAAACAATATATTCTTATATCAAAGCAACGGCTAATACATATTTATAATAATATGACAAACAAAACATTTTAAATAAAAATGACCAGTATTAATTTTTATCTGTAGTTAAAGGCATACAATTAAATTCAAAATATATTTAAATTGTACTCAAATTATGTAAATTTCTATATTAAATAACCCACAGAGGTTGATATACCGTTAAATAAAATCAATCAATGAAACAACCAACATGAAATAACTTTTCCATGACCTTAATGCATATAATATCCTACAGTTTTTTAAACCAGACGGTATTCCAAAATACGACTTCAATAAATCAACGTAAAACACGCATTTGACAGTCAGTCAGTCAGTTAAGTGCCATACGTGATACACGCTTGGGCGATCATGTCTCGAAAGAGACATGACTGACTGGACAGAAGATTATCCCGCAGTAGGTTGCTATTGCTTTCTGCGGTAGACTGGTTGCCGACCAAGGCTATAGAACCCAATCTGTCCTGTTATTTAACCCATAACTGAAAGGAAGAGACGGATTAATACCTTTCCCAAGGGTTTTTGCGCGTAAGTGAATGCAATGAATTCAGCTGGAATTCGAACTTGGCTCCCCAATTTCTCGTTCCGAGCAGATATCCAATGCACCACAACGCACATCCGATAGTAGTAGATAGAAATTAAGGATTAAAATCAACCAAAATTGACAATGATGTGCGAAATCCTGGTTTTTCCCAAATAGAAAAAAAAGGATTGACTATGTGCTTAAAGAACAATCGAAACCAGATTTCGCAAGTTAAATTGATTTTCTGACCAATGAAAACGGCTTGCAAGACTAAATGGACTTAGCAATCAATTGCGAAATTATAAAAGAACTACATAAATGACCTCGGTGTCAGTCAAGACAGTCACACATGGAAGCCGCATAGATGACAAGCTAAAATAAAATACGAGAAACTTCAAGCTGACCCGGACATTCGTCCTCTTTCTCTTTCCTTCTCACGTAACCTTCCCTTTCTCTCCACCTATGTATCTGTCATCGCACCTGCTTTCTCAGCTTTCTATTGTTCCTTTCTAACTAGTTTGTACTCCTCACTCTTTTCTAATTAATCTTTTTACATTTATGTAGCCCCTTGCACATCAGTGGCGTTTCCGCCTTGCTCGGGGTGAAATGATTAAAAAAAAATGTGCTGATTTCTTTTACTTCTTTTTCTCCATCCAAAGACATTCCTACCAAACAAACACATACATACGTACGTACGCATAAACACTTTCAACAATTACTACTACGAATATTTTCTACAAATCTTGAAACCCTTAACTTCATCACTGAACACGAATTCTACCCTTAACTTTTCAATAATCTTTCTAATTGCACATTAACTCTTTTAATAAATTTCTATTTTAAAATGAAAAATGTATATATTTTATTCTTTCACTTTCCACACTATTCCACACAGTACAATCTGCTACCAACCAACCTTCTGATGATAACGATGAAAGCCTTCTGATCATTCTTTTGATAATTCTGGATAAAACTTGTTAAGCTGTAGGGAGTTCGCTTATGCCTGACACAAGGCCGAATCAAAGAAACATTAGCCATCTTTTCCTACGGCTACATAAGAATAGTTAAATTGTTAACGCTTCAAGCATAAGATCCGTGTTCTAATCTCGCCATAGCCAATTTGTCAAGAAGGGATTTAATATTGCATTGTTTGAAATGTTTATGCCGATTTTAAGGGAAATTATAGGACAAAACAAAATTCTGCCATTTGTAGTGATAAGAAATTAAGAATTAAAATCAACCTTCTTCACTTTTACAAAAATTCATAATGACGTGTGAAATCTTGCTTTTTACCAAACAGAAAAAGGATTGAACAACTGGTTAAAAAAAAAGTCGAAACCGGATTTTGCGAGTAGATGTTAAATTGATTTTTTAACCAATAGGAGCGATTTGCAGGATTTAAAAATGACTTGGCGATCCAATGCGAAAAATCTAAATGCTAAAAATACTTCGGTCAGCGTCAGCCAGACATTCAGATGGGAGCAGCGAGACGAGAGGACACACTAAAATGTAAAGGGAGAAACTTCAACCACAACCAGGACATATGGTCACGTCACACCTTGTTCTCTTTTTCTTTCTTTTTCATGTGCTGATTCATTTTACTCCTTCTTCTCCATCCAAAGACATTCCTATAATACATACGTAAATACACATAAACACTGTCCAACAAATTACTACGACGAACATTTCTTGATGCCCTTAGCTTTTTCACTGAACATTAATTTCTACCACAATTCATGTTATCTTTTTCATTAATAAATTTCTATTTTAAAATGCAAAATGTATAGTTTATTCATCTACACTTATTCACACATTCCAAACCAACCAAGCGGACAAAATTTCTGATGATAATTTTGAATAAAACTTGTAAACTCTAAGGAGTTCGGTTATGTATGACACAAAGCCGAATTAATAAACATTAACCATCTCCCTACGGCTTCAGTCCCATAAAGATTACAAAAACAAATGAATCAAATTCACTGAACAAACAAAATAATGTTTGTCTGTTTTTGTTTTAAAAACAAATGTAAAGTTAAAAAAAAACTTAATAAAGAAATAAGTACTTTCTGGAAAATAAAACTGATGATGAGTAGTAGGCTTGAAACAGTATCGTAAACCTTTGCAAACTGTTTGAAATATCGAAAATCACATGAAGAATAATAAAAAATAATTTAGCGAAATCGGCATGAAATCTGAAGAGACCGTTGAATTTCTCAGTAGAATTGCTATCACCCAATCCTCATTGAAAGACGCGAGTTAAAAATCAAACCCAACAACAAACAAAGGACATCACCAAAAAAGATATTAGCAAAAGTAATAATACCACAAGAAGTAAGAAGAGGCATTGAAATTATTCTAATCTCTGTCAGCTTCCATCACAGTAAAAAAATCGAAAAAAATCGAAGATCATCCAGCAGCTGATGGACACGTCATCAAAACAAAAACGGCAAAAATGTCTCCAATAGCCAAAGCAGCCGACAATAATAAAATGAGTATTTCGCAAGGGGCACACAAGAATAACAATACTGATAATTGGGTGGGGGTCAAATCCCTGATCGATTCATGGAACAACGAAGGAATTGAAATAATAAATAAAAAGAATAAACGTGAAACGAAAAGCAATCTGAAGTAAAAAAAAAAATAAAATGAAATCAATGGGTCTATAGGTTAAGGTGGTTTTGAAGTGCTGGAAAAGATAAGGATTTTGATAGATTCAATGCAACCAGTCTGAACCAGAGAAGAAATTGTAAAGAATGGCAGAAGAATAAGTGACTAAAGTAAAAAAAAAAATGAAATTTAAAGCAAAACAAAATTAAAAACAGACCAACACACACACACACACACACACACACACACACACACACACATAAATATATATATACTACCGACCATAATTATTAGGCAACCCCAGATTTTATACTATTTTTAGTATTTATTGCCAAGTGAATAATAGTAAATAAAAATAGAATGGTTCGTTTGTTAATAAAGCACTATATAAAATTGTTAAATTTTGCAAAGTAATAATAACAAAAGAACCTTCTGTTTTCGTTTAGAATTATCTAGTTGGCTATAAACACTAAAAATAGTATGAAATATATCATTTAAAGAATGACTGGGGTGACCTAATTAATATGGCCGGTAGCGTGTATATACATAAGTCATCCACATACGTGTATGTTTTACTGTATCACAGCTCAACAGTGTGGCTAGACACATCCACCTGCGTCCTGCCAGGATCGAAACACGACCGACTTGGTGGTTGTCAGAGACCCTACTTCCTAAGCCATGGGCGTATAGAATTACAAAAGAGAAATTTTAGCGTGTTATATATAAGCGATGTATAAACACGCCAGTCGCCAAAGAACTCAGTTCATTTTGATGATTAACTAATATATATTATTATTATTATTATTATTATTATTATTATTATTATCATGGACTCTAACGTCGATTTCGAAATATGAATGTCTAACTCAGTCAGACTGCCATATAAAGAATTGTGTAGAGTGGTGAAGGCTTGCGTAGCACCATCCACACTTTTTGGAACTACTTATAACAAACAATTGGTGCAGAGGTTCGCCACAGATCGCATAAACAACAAAACTCAGCTATTTAACCCATAACTGGAGGGACGTATTAATACCGTTCCCAATAATACCAATGCGTAAGTGAATGCAGAGTGTTCGATTGCAATTGGAACTCGGCTCACCGATTTCTCTTTCCAAGCTGACATTCACCGCACCACAAAGCGCATCCATCAATAAACGCTTAGAGCACTGTGAAACCAATAAAATGTAAACACAAATTCTACTCCATCAGCTTCTTTTTTCGCACTTCCCGCCTGTGGAATTCCTTCCGTTTACTTGCTTCCCCGACAGCTACAATTTCCAAGAATTTAAATATAAAGTCATGATAAAGTCTCCTATCTCATTAACCTGCATCCTCTCTCTCATGCTTCTTTCTCCGTCTACTCCACTCTCATCAGTATTCTCATCCTTCTCTTACCCACTTCCTGACACCCCCTATGACCTTTCACTCTTTCTCATAACTTTCATCCTATGTAACCCCCTGCAAAAAAAGTGGCAATAAAATGCCTTGCTTGGGGAGATATGATTATAAAAGAACCTTTTAGTCAGTTTTAAATTGTGACACAAGAAAAAGGAAATATAACGTAGAAGCAACTAAAATTTGGGTCTACAGAAGGATGCTGAGGATATCATGGATCGAGCATGTGAGCAATTAGGAAGTTTTGGAAAAGATGGAAACGAAAAAGAAATTAATACTGAGCATCAGGAAGAGTCAGCTAAAGTTCCTGTGACATTCAGTAAGAAAGGAGGGCTTGGAGAATCTGATACTAACAAGCCACATACAGGGTTGTTGGTTGGTTGTTTTGTTTTTATTGCATATCAACCTCAGTGGGTGATTTATTGCCAAGTAAATTTTATTTATTTATTGCTGGTAATACATTTTTCTTTCAACAATTTATTGTTGTTTTTATATAAGTTTTGTGTCTAGTATTACTTTTTTCTTTTCGAGTATCAAGATTTATTGGGATTTGTTTTTAAGGGCAGGGTCCAAAGTCCTACTCTGTTATTTGACCCATAACTGGAGGGAAGGGATGGATTAATATCTTTCCCAAGGGTACCAGTGCTTAAGTGAATGCAGGGTATTCAACTGGAATTCGAACTCGGTTCACAGATTTCTCTTTCCGAGTCGATATCCACTGCACCACAACGCACATCCATCACTAAAGACTTATAGCACCTGGTATTCCCAAGCGGTCACCCATCTAAGTACTGACCAGGCTCAACGTTGCTTAACCTCGGTGATCAAGCTAGAACCGGTGTATTCAACATGATATGGCCGTAAGCCCCACATTCATGGAAAAAGCGACGTAGGAAAGCAGCGGAAAACATATTTGAAGGCCCTGCGAAGATGAATGGCAGAACAGGTGTTGCGTGGTATAACAGGAGAAAGCATGCTAAGAGCCACCTGGGATAGGGAGACGTGGAGTGCTATGAGCGCCTACGTTCTGAAAAAATTAGGTGCATAAAAGAAGAAGAATGTAGAAGCTGACAAAAGAAATCTAAAATTCCGTGTAAAATATGACACAAGAAAGAGGAATCCATTGTATAGTATGGCACAAAAATTAAAAAAACACAGCGTATATTATGACATAATATATGGAAAATCTAATGTAGAATATGCAACAAAGAATAGTAAATATAAAGTAGAATGTTACACTAGAAATAGTAATTATAATGTAGAATATGACACAAGAAAAAGGGAATATATTGTAGAATATAACACAAGGAAGAGGAAATATAATATAAACTATGACCCAAAAATAGGAAATTCAATGTAGATTATGACACATGAAATAGGGCTTTCAATGTAGAATACGACAAGTATGTATTGGAGGATGTGATATAAACAATAAGTAATACAGTGTAGAATATCACAAGATATAGAAAATACAATGGCGTAAAAAAGGGTCCGTCTCTTCTATTCCATTGGTTGATTTTCTCGCACTTCTCTCCTGATTCTTGCTTCCCTGTCACCTACAAAACTTTAAGTGCAACATTAATCGCCATCATCTGTTTTTCTGAACCATATTCCTTTATTGCCCTCTCCACACTAAAGTCTTTTCATTCTCTTTCATTCTTTTATTCTTTTCATTCTTTCATTCTTTTCATTCTCTTTCATTCTCTTTAACCTTCTCCACCGTGCCAGTAGCATTATCGCATTGCTTGGGGAATTAAGGATTTTAAAAATGAATTACACAAAACAGAATGAAAACAGAGGCCAATGGCAATAATGCAAGCACTTTTCCCCCAAAAAAATTCTTGTTATTTGAGCTCTCAATTCTCTATTATTTGGTATAGATAAAATCAAATAATAATTGACGGCTACAACCACCAGAAATTTAAATGCAAAGTCAATACTCATCTACTAACCACTGAACTCTAGCTCTCTCCCCACCCCCCGTATAACCTTCCCTTTCTCTCCACCTATGTATCTGTCATCGCACCTGCTTTCTCAGCTTTCTATTGTTCCTTTCTAACTAGTTTGTACTCCTCACTCTTTTCTAATTAATCTTTTTACATTTATGTAACCCCCTGCACATCAGTGGCGTTTCCGCCTTGCTCGGGGTGAAATGATTAAAAAAAAAAATTTACCATGTAGAATACACATTATTTCTAAAACTGAAACTTATGAATATTATACACGAGAATTAATATTAATATTTTACCAGTGATATGCAGAATGGTACACACTTTGGATTATTAAAAGTTTAAATCACTAACCACACACTATTATTTAAATATACATACATACATACATTCATACATATTAAGCCCATTCTTGGGCACCTTGATAGGATGTGCTGGTTAACAAGCTTGTCTCGCTAGTGCAATTACGACTGAATAGGAAGTTCGATCCTCACTTAGTGTCTCATACTCTCAGCGTTGTACCACGCCCAAGCGAAGCTAAAACAATCACCATATGAAAAATATGGTAGTACCTGTTAGGATCCCAGATATGGGTAAATATTTAACCCCCAAACAGCGGTCAAAACACTACAAAAATATAAAAATGGACTTTTGTTAAAAAATAATTTTTTAAGGAAAAACATTACCAAAAATCATTTACTGTATATCTTAATAAACTGCGTTGCGAATGCAGTTGCCTAATTTACGTTGTCATTGTCCCCAAGATATCCAGAATTGTTTCGACGACAATTTTGGAATTTTTTGGTATTGATGTGTTTGCCCCATTCTATCAGCTTGAACCCGCTGAAGAAGTGCATTCGTACACCTAATATCTATAAAGAAAAAATATATTTACCAGCAATAAATTTTTGAATACAAAACTCGTAAACATTTAAAATATTTTAAAAAAGATTTTATCAAAGTCTGACAAAATCAACCTTATCGCTATCACCAAACATTAAAAAAATACCTTAAAACCCCAAATTTTGGGCGTTAAATAACCCACAGAAGTTAATATCCCGTTAAGCAAAAAACCAAAATCAATTTTTACTCAGCCTCACAGCTCATAATTTTGATAACGTTACTCCAGTGCTTTCACTGATGCTCTACTAAGCATTCATTATTCATCGACATGAATAATGAATGAGTCCTCCTCGATAATGAATCCTCCTCGATAAATGCGAATGAGTCCTCCTTGATAATGAGTCCTCCTCGATAAATGCGAATGAGTCCACCTCGATAATGAGTCCTCCTCGATAAATGCGAATGAGTCCTCCTCGATAATGAGGAGCCGAGTTCGAATTCCAGTTGAATTCCTTGCATTCACTTACGCGCAAATACCCTTGGGAAAGGTATTAATCCGTCTATTCCTTCCAGTTATGGGTTAAATAACAGGACATATTGGGTTCTATAACCTTTGGTTGGCAACCAGTCTACCACAGAAAGCAATGGCAACCTACTGCGGGATAATCTTCTGCCCAGTCAGTCATGTCTCTTTCGAGACATGATCGCTCAAGCGTGTTTCACATATGGCAACTGACTGAATAAATGATTATTTCGATCGATACAAGCAAGAGAAATATAAAAACGACTGTTAAACCTTGTTTAAATTTAGCTATTACAAATTCTAAAAGAACTTGTGAGTTTTATAAATGATATATGTTTCTACATGAATTTCGTAAATTGATCCTTAGACTAATGAAATGGTACGTAAACACACTACAGTATTACGGAAGCGCTACTAGTTACATGATATCTTGGTGACAAGTTCGTTGTTACATCTGAAACTTGCCATCAACCCAAACAAATTGGAGTGTGACTTATCGTACTACGTTATATGTCGCCAGTTTTTCTATGTAAACCAAGCCAGGTGAAGTGATGTTTTCGGTATTACAGTATTAACAGTGTCATTGTGGTGGGCCTTTTGCTCACATACCTTCTCTTGATGTGTTTCTTATATCTACTACTCTGAATTTGGATGCTATTTGAGCCTGTGACGATTGTCTGTTACCACATACCACATTTCTAGCCAGTCGCGTTTAGTCACAATCATACAAGTAGGACACTGCGTTTTCTGAGGGTGACAGTAATTGCTTCCATCATGTATTCCCAATACACATGGTCCTGGGCATGACGGCAAACTGCATCCGGCAAGCAAAGTCCTCTTACTGGGAGGTTGTGAGGAGCATGGAACTTTTTTTTTTTTTTGCTGTTGTTCTCAGGTCCACCCTGATCCGGAGCGGTAGCACTTGCTATGGGCAAATAGTTAACCTCCGAACTGGGGTCAAGATCTTATGAAAATATAAACATACACTATGTGTGTTGTGGCGCAGTGGATATCGGCTCGGGGAACCGAGTTCGAATTCGAATTCCAGTTGAATTCTTTGCATTCACTTACGCGCAAATACGCTTGGGAAAGGTATTAATCCGCCTCTTTCCCTCCAGTTATGGGTTAAATAATAGGGCAGATTGAGTTCTATAGCCTTTGTCGGCAACCAGTCTACCGCAGAAAGCAATGGCAACCTACTGCGGGATAATTTTCAGTTTCCTAAAAAAAAAAAAGAAATAAAAATAAATTTTCATTAAAATCTGACTAAATCAACCTTTTCATTACAACCGAATATTAAAAAAAATACCTTAAAACTCTACCGTTTTGGCATTAAATGACACCACAGAGGTGTTGATATGCAGTTACACAAAACTCAAACTCAACCTCAAACCCAATACGCATGTAACACCGTAGAATTTTGAAAATGGAATCATACAAGTAGGACACTGCGTTTTCTGAGGGTGACAGTAATTGCTTCCATCATGTATTCCCAATACACATGGTCCTGGGTATGACGGCAAACTGCATCCGGCAAGCAAAGTCCTCTTACTGGGAGGTTGTGAGGAGCATGGAACTTTTTTTTTTTTGCTGTTGTTCTCAGGTCCACCCTGATCCGGAGCGGTAGCACTTGCTATGGGCAAATAGTTAACCTCCGAACTGGGGTCAAGACCTTATGAAAATATAAACATACACTATGTGTGTTGTGGCGCAGTGGATATCGGCTCGGGGAACCGAGTTCGAATTCGAATTCCAGTTGAATTCCTTGCATTCACTTACGCGCAAATACGCTTGGGAAAGGTATTAATCCGCCTCTTTCCCTCCAGTTATGGGTTAAATAATAGGGCAGATTGAAAATGGAATATCTCATTCATGAGACATTCAGTATCAAACTCCATTTGAATAAACTCCGATAATTCATATCTCCTGACCATGAACAGCAATGGCCTATATTCACACAGACACATTTGAAATGAGAGCGCTATTAATAAAGACTTTCGGATTTCCTTGACGACATAGAGCCCAGTGGATAAAAGCATTGGTTGATTCCAGTGACATGACCCAAAGACTTTTTAGTTCAATACCAGTAGAGATGAACAAAGACTTGGAGAATTGGACTAAAAGAGTGATAACTGATATTGAGATATCGGGAAGAGGCACGGCATGAGGAACTGGAACAATTTACCATAATTGACGAAATATTGGTTTCGTTCGAAAAGTGAAACGCCTGATAAAAAACAAACCGTACAACGATCGACAATTCTTGATTACGGCAACAAAGACGAAGACAACAGTCCGAGCAATATCAGTCACTAAGTTAAGTGCCATACGTGATACACGCTTGGGTGTTCATATCTCGAAAGAGACATCACTGACTAGGCAGATATATTTCCTGCAGGAGGTTGCCATTACTTTTTGCAGTAGACTAGTTGCCAGCCAAGACTATAGAAACAAATCTGTCCTGTTATTTAACCTATAACTGGTAGGAAGAGACGGATTAATACTTTTTTTTATCAAGGGTGTTTGCGCGTAAGTGAATGCAAGGAATTCAACTGGATTTCGAAGTCTGCTGAATTTCTTGCATTTACTTACGCGCAAATACAATGTAAATAGTATAAAAATGTTTAATTTCAAAATGTGTCCTGTTTTTCCAATCACATGATTAAAATAACTTTATCGCGTTTGTGTGGAAAGGGATTATTTTCCAGTTATAAAAATTTATTCTTGTGTTATGTCGGAAAGTGGTCATTAGTTCTATGAATAGAAAACACTTTTTACAAGTTTTCCCTTATTGGCTGAGGTCAAAGGTTTTTGTCATTTTCATTCGGATACACGTCGAACATTTTTCTTGGTGGTTTTCATATTAGCATTTAACAGGAAAACCAAATTGATTCCTCTCGGCAATAAGAGTTTGAATTGAGAAACCTCATATGAAAAATAAGTCATTTGCGTCATTCCTGGATCGTTGTCTAGTTAATCAGTTATTACGATACGGGAAAGCGATAGAAACCAATGCAGATATTTTAAACGGAGAATGGTGAGCCCTAAGAATATTCGAAGCATAGCAATGGCTTCTCGAATTATCTGCAAGAGATTGTTGCCGTTACTTTTTGAGGAAAACTTTAACTTTTGATTTTACTTGTTTATTTCATATATTTTCCTGCATATATACAGAGTTAACTTCAATATATTTCTCGTTAATTTTTTTTTTTTTTGTAATTTTTCATCATGATTAATTTTCTGCTATTATTCTTATTATTGAAAGTTTGTTTTTGTTTCCACATCTGTTGTCTTTTTTTCTATTTTCTCTGTTTTCTTATGATTTCTTTTTTTTTTTTTTTTTCATTTTTGTATTTCCTTTCTTTCGGTTGCGTTTCTTTCTTATTTTCTCTTTTTTTTTCTTTTTTTTATTCTAACTCATCTTCTACGACCTTTCGTCTTATTCATTTCCTTCCTCTGTTTCTTGCTCCTTCTTGAAAAATCAAAATTATCTGTATAATTTAAGCTGCCGTTTACTCTAGGGATCTTCTCATATGAATACACAGATGTTTTCCGTTTAGATATCCACTTTTTACACAAGATCTTCCTTTTTTATGTGCCCTGTCATTTCAGGACGTGGGCGATCATAGCATTCTACATCTCCCTAACCCTGGTGGCTCTTAGCACGCCTCCTATTCAGTCAGTTAAGTGCCATACGTGATACACGCTTGGGCGATCATGTCTCGAAAGAGACACGACTGACCGGGTAGAAGATTATCCCGCAGTAGGTTGCCATTGCTTTCTGCGGTAGACTGGTTGCCTGCCAAGGCTATAGAACCCAATCTGTCCTGTTATTTAACCCATAACTGGAAGGAATAGGCGGATTAATACCTTTCCCAAGGGTATTTGCGCGTAAGTGAAAGCAATGACTTCAGCTGGAATTCGAACTCGGCTCCCCGATTTCTCGTTCCGAGCAGATATCCAATGCACCACAACGCACATTTCACAACGTGGGCGATCATAGCATTCTACATCTCCCTAACCCTGGTGGCTCTTAGCACGCCTCCTATTACACCACCCAAACCCCACTCTGCCATCCACTAGCTGAAGCCCATAAATCTAGAATATAAATGTATAGAGACTAGCATGGCCACAAAATGAAGGATCAGTTTATGTATTGATTATAATATAGAATTGATCCCCAATTTTATACCCACATTAAAATTTCTCATAAACAGTTGGCATGTATATTCTTTTTCTTTTATGTGCCCTGTCCTTTTAGGACGTAGGTGATCATAACTTTCCACATCTCCCTATTCCTGGTGGCTCTTAGCATGCAACCCAGGTTCCGTCATCCACCTGATCAGGTTCTTCAAATATATTATCCGCTGCTTTCCCCTGTCTTTTTCTCTCTATCTGGCCTGTGCTTATCAGGCTCTCCAAGCCCTCCTTCCTCATTGCATGCCCCAGGAACTTTAGCTGTCTCTTCCTGATGTTCAGTATTAATTTCCTTTTCGTTTCCATCCTTTCTAAAACCTCATCATTGCTCACATGCTAGGTCCATGTTATTCGCAGCATCCTTCTGTAGAACCACATTTCAGCTGCTTCAAGTTTTTCCTTCATATTTGATGATGTTATCCGGCATTCACTGCCATATTGAAGAACTGACATCACATAACATCCTTGCCTCTAGCGAAATTGTCCTGTTTCTTAATACTTTACTCAACTTCTATCTTTCCTTTTTTAGATTTTTAGATTTAAAAATTATCATTAACTATCATCTGTACGATTAAGTGTTTTTGCATTTCAGTTTATAATTCCTCATTTTTCCATTGTCATGATTTAAATATTTCCATTTGACTAGAGCCCTTCCAATGCCGGAACAAAATGTACACTTTCTAGTAGATGATAATTTGTACATGTTCTAAATTATAATTAATAATATATATATATATATATATATATATAGTCATCCGCAGACAGATCTGTTTCGCTGTATCACAGATCATCAGTACGGTTAGACAGCTAATTGCTTTTTACCCAGGATTGAAACCCGATCGAATTGGCGTCAGTCGGCGATTCTACCTCTGAGCTACGGGCGCTCGGTAGAAGGAGGCAGACATTTTAGCGTGTATATTATCATTATACACGCCCAATAGCTGAGAGTGTTCTAATTCATTACTGAATGAACGATGCGTAGATGCCAGAGTCGCTACTGTTTTTCAAAGTCTACCATTCTTCCAGGGTGTGAAGGCGTAAATAGTCATCCGCAGACACATCTGTTTCATTGTATCACAGCTCATCAGATTCTTTTTTCAAATAAACCTTCAAAAATTACATGTGTCGTATGATCATTTCTGTGAAGTATGTTCGCTTCGTCAGTGATCTATCTAATTGTAAAAATTCAGAATTTTTTTTAAGCACCGGAAGTTCATTTAAAAAGAAGGAAAAGGAAATAGTGGGAGAGGAAGTTAAAAAAGAGAGGGAAAATTATGTGCGGAGGCAGGCGTCTAGACGCTGTTAAGAGAGGGTAGGGAAGAGAGAGGTAAAACAAACAGATTTTAATCGTAATTTAAAAAAAAAAACCTATTATTGCCAAGCCGAATATGTCTTGTTCTCTACATCCTCTATTTCTTTTCTCTCCCTTTTTTTAATTCTTTTTCATTTTTTATGTATTTAACCCTTTCTTTTCTTTTTCACCTTTCCTAGCTAACAACTGTCACATCTGCACATCCAGCATACGTTTCCTCTCTTTTTCATTCTTTTTTCGCCTCACTTTCTCCTATAACGATTCCCCTATCTCCCCTTTTCTCGTCTTTCTTTTATTTTTTTTCCTCATTTCCTGTTTCCTTTTCCCTAACTTCCGTTCCTGTGACACGCTTATTTTTTTTATTTCTTTACACACACGTAATCTTTAAATATCTTTTTCAAATATTGAGCTTGAATTAATTTCGCTATCTTTGTTTGTTTTTCCCTCTCAAATAACTTTATGATAAACTAGACCTAATGATTAGTTAAATTTAGAATTTAAAATTCGTAGTCTGTAACATTAATTCGTAATAATTTTTAAAAAACAAATTTTTATTTTTATTCTAAAGTGAAATTAATAGTCAATTAGTAATACTGATTTCTACTTAAATCAAACATTAATGCACCCACCAATAAATTGTTATTAGGGTCTGTTGATATGCTCTTCAAATTCGACATTATTTATATTTTGATCGGCCATCACAAATTACATAATAACTATTGAGAAGGCTTGGCTAGTTTTGAACCTTTTAAAATTCTTCAACATGAAATCGCTTAAAAAACACAAGAAGTGTCGAAACAAAATAGCTACATTTGTTGTGATATTATAACATACTTATATTATACATTTTAATTAAATATTTTATATATATATATATATATATGTGTGTGTGTGTGTGTGTGTGTGTGTGTGTGTATACATATATATATATATATATATATATATATATATATAAATTAAAAAAAGACGAAAGAACACGTAGATTAACCCACTGTTCAAACATTTACTCTTATAAAGAATGTTCAATACAGAGTAGAGCTTAATATTGTAAATTGATCATTACAATCGTTTATAAATGCAGAAGATCACTATACAAATTTTTTTATTTCAGAACAAACTGTTCCTCTTGAAGTGATATGTTAAAATAAATGGTGAAAATTATTTATTTAAAAAAATAAGATGAATTCATGCTTATTTAGAAAATTAGGGGGTGGTATTGCAATAGGTGTATCAATATTGTTCAATCAAAACTGAGAATTACATAACCATGGAGATTTAATATTTGGGTGATGAAAGGGAGCACGATGGCTTGGATCTAGACATGTTATTTTTAATTTTGTCTGGGTAAAATACATAGTGGGACCTTGGATTTTTTAAATGGGTAGACAATAAATTTTAATGTTTCATTAATAACTAATACTCTAACATAAATAAAAAAATAAAAAATTACTTTAATAAAATAAATGAACCACATAATGCTTAATTGTTGTTCTGAATACAATATAACTCAGTATACCATAATTATTTAATCCTCAATCTGACCGAAACATACAAGCACATTTACTCATAAATAGTAGTAAAAAAAAATCAATTATTCAATTAAAAAAATAGCATAAAATCTAACCTCCTGCTAAAGGGATATAAGAGATTTCATAATTATTAATTTTGAAAGCGATATCAAACACTTCACTGGCTATTATCAATGATATTATGTTCCCGATATTGTTATTTTATCCTCATGACTGACTGTAAAATAGCATAGTGTTTGTGAAAAGGGCCGTTCTATAAAATCTATCACATGACTAAAAATTACGTGAACGTATTTTTATTAAAAAGCAAACATTTAAAACTCCATTTCCACTATTAATTGCTTGTAGGTGAGAAATGTTTGATATATATATGACCCCAGTTATATTGAGATGTTTTTAACTGAAATAGAATTTAAATTTTGTTGTATTTTCGAACATAATTTTTCTTAAGTGTTATCGTAAATGGGTTCAAAAATGTATTTATTTTACTCTGGAATGATAGGTGACGCATTAAACGTTTTCTCAAAAAGTTGTAGTATGCCCAATAAAGTTGATTTATGACAAGAAACGCGACCAGGTACTGGGTACTAAAATTCATATACTATGTTAGTCATCGATAGGTTGTGATTAACTTTGTAATAAATCATTTACCTATATTAGACAACATATAAAGACACACATATATGTATTACAGAAAGAAATCTCAACATTTAATTCAAATATTATGAAACCGGATTTATTTCGACAGGCATATAAAAAACCTCTGTCTCATCTGACATGAAAAATCAAATAGTGTAATTTAAAACAAACTATTAAAAATAACTCAATACATAAATACAGGTTAGCACTGAGAAGAAATATTGATGTTAGGTAAAGGATAGAGAAGTATACGGTTTAGCATTGAATTGTCACAAAAATTACAGTTGTATCGGAATAGTCACAAAAATTCAAAAAAAAAACCTACACATATACAAAAATAAATCATAAAAAATACAATGTAATATACAAAAAACATAAGTGAAAAAGTATTAGTAAACACTAATAAATGAACACAAATCCACAACTAAGGCGCCCATGTATGCACGCAAATTACGAAAAATTAAAAGAATCATATGAAGATCATAATAAAGTTACTTCACATACTAACTTGAAAAAGAGCATATACAGCAAATAAAATCATAATCACAAAAAATTAAAAATCACAAAAATTAAAAGAATAATAGTTTATTACAAATAAAATAAGAAAGGCATTTTACAATGGAGAAATATCAGAATTATATACAAAATTATTAGTAGGAAAAACGGTTCAAGTTAATTAAAATCTATTTTGGAGTCAGCCTTTAGAAATAAATACACATATGATATATATCATGTGTATATATATATATATATATATATATATATATATATATGTGTATATATATATATATATATATATATATATATATATATATCATGTGTGTATTTATATATATATATACCATGTATATATATATATTTTTTTTAAATCATTTCACCCCGAGCAAGGCAGAAACGCCACTGATGTGCAGGGGGTTACATAAATGTAAAAAGATTAATTAGAAAAGAGTGAAGAGTACAAACTAGTTAGAAAGGAACAATAGAAAGCAGGTGCGATGACAGATACATAGGTGGAGAGAAAGGGAAGGTTATACAGGGGTGGGGAGAGAGCTGGAGTCCAGTGGTTAGTAGATGAGTATTGACTTTGCATTTAAATTTCTGGAGGTTGTAGCCGTCAGGAAAGCAAGAATACGGGAGTGAGTTCCACAGGCGGGAAGTGCGAGAGAGGAAATATATATATATATATATATATATATATATATATATATATATTACAAATTATGTTTTAGAACATGTACATAATTTCTTCTATATATGTCCTCTTCCCTACAATCATATGGTTGTTTCAGTGTTTGGATTCAAACACTTCTTCGGTGGAAATAAAGGTTTGGAATCATTCTCTGTTTATATTTGGTTCGTTGTTGTCGTGGGGGTGGGGTGGGGTTATTGGTAATTAAGTGAATGTCTCGTTCTTTTGACCGTTAGACTTTTGAGGAATTTGGTGTGTAAGTGTGAAATTGTTGATTAATGGTATCATCTGTTGGAACGTATGTTTTATCTTTTTATCGGTTGGGTATATCTTTTGGTTAGGATTTCTAAGAGGGCTCTGTTGAGTGGTCATTTTTAAGGTTGGCTATCGTTTAATTGGTTGATGTCTGCTGTTAGTGGACCTAATTCATGTATTTCCTTTGATCCTGTGTCTAGATTTTCACTTTGGGGTTTCTTAGATGGACGTGATAGGCGTGGGGTGTTTTTTATTTCCAATTTAGATTTTTTCGGTATGGAATATTTTTTTTATATTTTATAGGGTTCTTTTAAAAAAAATATATATATAAATCTAAATCTATATATATCTATATATTTATATATCTTTTTTTTTAATCATATCACCCCGAGCAAGGAGTTAACACCACTGATGAGCAGGGGGCTACGTAAGAGTAAGATTGGAAAAGAGAAAACCG
Organism: Ascarosepion bandense; assembly: GCA_037127315.1. Lineage (NCBI taxonomy): Eukaryota > Metazoa > Mollusca > Cephalopoda > Sepiida > Sepiidae > Ascarosepion > Ascarosepion bandense. The sequence goes on from JBBBDQ010000390.1 coordinate 3,495,784, forward strand.
GAAACCACATCCTAAACAGGAAACAAGGGATAAGCCTTTCTACACCTGTTCAATAGACGTGGGTGGGGGGTGAAACGGGCGATAGTTTAGTTTATCTACTCCAATTGAGAAAAAAAAGAGTACAAGAATGGAAAAGAGTAAAAGATTGGAAAGAGAAAACCAGAAACCAGATCCTAAACAGGGAACAAGGGATGAGCCCCTACATCCGCTCAATAAACGTGGGTGGAGTTTGTGAACCGGGCGATAGTTCAGTTTATCTACTCCAATTATGGGTAAATATATATTTTTTTGTTTTTTTATATTCAAGTTTGGAGTATAATTGTATTTAGGCGAAGGTTATTTCAAGAAATCTAAATTTGTATTTTTTGGGAAGTAAATGCAAATTAGCGTTTTATCAGGTTTTTTGTATAAATTTGTATGTTTAATCTTAATTTTAAGTTTAGAGGGTCGTTTTGTTTTTTCTTTTAAATTTTTTTATATATCTTTTTTCTATAAATTATCGTTTGGAATCTTATTTATTTCTTTAAAATTTTTTTTTTTAATATATATTTTTTATTTATTTAGATATTTTTGCGGGCATTAGATCTTATTTTAAGGATTTATTATATCGATTTTTCTATAGCATTTTTTATCTTTTATAATAATAAAAATATTTATTCAAATTCCCAGTATTTTTTGGGGGGTGATTGTAGCTATACTCACTCGGATATATATGTATATATATACAAATCAACACGAGAGAAGAAAATCATTGCAACGTTCAAAACATAAAAATAAAACAGGGCTCAATATTAAAATAGAGCATGAACATTTATTATTAATTATTACGTTAGAATATGTGCAAACAAAAAATATACAAATAAATAAATACATACATATATATATATATATACACATACGCTTACAATATATACACACATAGTATAATCAGAAATACAAATATATATATATACAATTTACACATAGATATATACATATATATATCTATATATTAACATGAACAATATATTCTCACAAATATATATATATATATAAATAAAAACATACACAATATATATATGTATCCTATATAAAAATACACACACACACATATATATATATATATATATATATATAATATATGCAATATGTATACACAAAATTGTAGATATATATATATGAACAAAATTTACACACAATATATTCATGCACATATACAGTATGTACACTCATAAATATATATATACATCCACAAAATTGTACACACTCAAATATATGTATATAAATATTCAATATATACAGCCAAACACAAAATGTGTACATAATATATATATATATATATATATATATATATATATGTATTTGCCGAATAATATATATGTGTATATACAAACAAAATATATGCATATATAATACATAAGCAAGATATATATATATATATATACACATAAAAGTGTTTATATATACACGGCATTACATAACTACACATACACAATATATGTACACAAATATGTATATATATATACATCATCAATATATATATATATATATATCCAAATATATTTACACAATATATTTACATATATATATTCACTTATCTATGAACAACGTATACACACAAATATATACATATGTTCATATATAAAACATACATACATATTCATATATATATATATATATATATATATATATATATATGTGTGTGTGTGTGTGTATGTGTTGATGTCATGGAGACATAATATTTAAATATATTCGTAGACAATATATATACAAGTTAACCAAAAAAGGTCTGTCCGTTTTTAAAGATAAAAAGAAAACGCTTCACTGTATGTGTAACTTATATTTAGTCTGCAAAGTAATCGCCATCGGCAGCCAGCACCTTCTGCCAACGTGTGTCTAGCTGTTCAATACCCTTGCATTTGAACTCTGTATGTTTTGACGCAAAGAAGTTCATGAGGGCTTTGCGCAAGTCTGCTTCATTGGGTAAAGTATTTTTCTCGAAGATGATTATCCAGGGAGTGGAAGAGGTGGTAATCGGATGGCGCAAGATCGGGTAAATAAGGTGGATGGCACAAAGTCTCCCACCCAAGCTGCTGTAAGGTATCCCTTACCACTTGCGCGACATGCAGGCCTGGCGTTGTCATGGAGGAAAAGCACACTTTTGCGATTCCCTAGCGTTGGTTCCGTCTGGCGCAATACCTGTTGCACACGTTTCAATTGCTGCGATTATAGGTCTCCAGTAACCGTTTAGCCCGTTGACAACCTGTTCACCATAAACAAAGCATAATCTTGCGTGGGTATAGGCGGTGTTGTGGTTTGAAAGACAATGTCTGGAACGCTTAGGAGTTTCGTACAGAACCCACTTTTCATCGCAGACAAGCACTCGATTTAATAAGGATACGGTAAGATGGCGAGAAAGCAGCGATACGCAGGTTGTTCTCGTTGTCCCTTGTGGACCTCCAACAGCGTTTGGAGAACCCACTTGCTCAGTATGTACGTCTTACCTAGGCGGTGCAGGTGAAGTTTAACTGTTTCATCGGAAACATTGAACTGTCTTGCAAGTTCACCACACATTAGACTACTGTCCTCTTCAACAGATGCCTTTAGGACTCGGTCATTCAAGACATGTAGTCGTCCACAGCGAGTCTCATCTTGGAGGAGGGACAAATCTCCCGACTTGAATTTTCTAAACCAACGCCTTTGCAGTACGTTCATCCACAGCACTATCCCCAAACGCTTGACATATGCGGCGACTTGATGCAGCTGCTAATAAGCCCACTTTAAAGTCGTAAAGCCAACAGCCCCGAACGAGATCTCTAGACACCTTCCATCCTTCTCACAGCTGTCCGGCTTATAACTGTATTTACTAGCCTTCCCACGCAGGCCGGATGTGACACATGGTCATTTTATAGTGGGAATTCCCGGCCATATAGCCGGGCCAAAAATATGTCTGTCTATTTTTACCGAGTCGTGGTTCTGCCCTCCGGCGGAACCACGACTGGGTTTGTGCTCTCTGCTCGGAAGCAGAGAGCGCCCTCTACCGAAGGCAGAGTGCTGACAGTGTCAATAGTAGCAGAGGCAAGTCTACTACTCAGTGACTATATTCACTAGCCTTCCCACGCAAGGCCGGATGTGACACATGGTCATTTTATAGTGGGAATTCCCGGCCATATAGTATTTTTATCGAGTCGTGGTTCTACCCTTCGGCGGAACCACGACTGGGTTATTACTCTCTGCTCGGAAGCAGAGGGCTTGACAGTGTCATAGAGTCGTCAATAGAATGACGGAAACTCTTATAACTGATGGCCGGGCACGGTGCGCGTGTCTTTTATAACGTCTGATGTTCCAGCTTCCGGCTGTCCGAATTTAGACATAATTGCTACACGCATTTCGTATATATTTTAACTTCATTCAAAGACAAATCAAAAAACGGACATAACTTTTGTGGTTAACTTGTTTATACATTTATATGCACACACACAAACACATACACACCCATGTATATATATCCATAGATAAACAATGTATGAGCACATACAAATATATATATATATATATATATATATATATATATATATATATATATACAAAAGACAGAAATTCATATATAAAGGCAGATACACAATAAATATAAAAACCCGCCCACACACACACACACACACACACATATATATGCTAATAAATAAACACAAACAAATATATATACACAATATATAAAAACGCAATCATATATATATATATATATATACATGCGCATATAAACACCATATAAATTCACAAAGAATTACATATATACATATATATATACACATTCACAATATAGATATTTTTTTTTAATCGTGTCACCCCAAGCAAGGCATTCCACTGCCACTATAGCGCAGGGGGTTACATAGAGGGAATTGGGTTATAGGAAATGTCAGAAGGAGGGTGATAGACGACTTAGGATGTACATAGGGAGAGAGTTGGAGAGAGTGGGTGTGAGTTAGTTTGTTAGGAGGTGTCTATTGACCTTACATTTAAACTCCATGGAGGTTGTAGCCGTCGGGGAAGCAAGCATGAGGTAGGGAATTCCACAGGCAGGAAGTGCGAGGAAAGAAGCTGTTGGAGTAGAAATTGCGGTTACATTTCATCGGTTTCACTGTAAAAGGGTGGGACCTAGTTGCCAATCTAGTATATCGTTCAAATTCACATCTGGGGGGGCACCAGTGATTTAAGTTCGTCAGAGCAGAAGCCATGAA
>JBBBDQ010000390.1:3502500-3575000 GCA_037127315.1 Ascarosepion bandense
ACATACATAATATATTTACATATATATATATACGTACACAGTCTATAAGCACGCAGTATATATATATATATATATACATATATATATATATATATATATATATATAAACATACGCTGGATATACAAATACTTGTGTATATGTACTTTCATATATTTATATACATATACTTGTAAATATATATATACCTATACATTTATGCACTATATATATTATATATATGCACACACATATATATGTACACACATAACAATATATATATATATACATACATAATATATTTACATATATATATATACGTACACAGTCTATAAGCACGCAGTATATATATATATATATATATATATATATATATATATATATATTTAATATGGATTTATAAAATATAAACAATCTCTTTTGACACTTTTAATTCATTTTCATATTCAAACTTAAAGATTATTTTTTTCTGATTGATTGCTTCTAATTCCGTAATTTACTATGATATGTAAGTTAATATGATTTTTAAAGTATTTAATTAGAAATTAATATTGGTAAACACAGGATCTAACAGCAGCGTTGTAAATACAAAAACATATTTTTTAAACGGGTTCTTAAAAATGAGAAATACATGTATATTGAAATATTTCGGTTCTCAGCTTAAAGCAAATAATTTATTTCTAAAATGCTTTTTCTTGATGGTTTTCAGAAAATAATTATGAACATAATTTTCCAGAATACGTGTACTTTATATCTGTTTATTTGGTGGGATTTACTGGCCGGCAAATCGCTTCAGGTATATATACGTATCATTATATATACGTATCATTAAGTACATATACAAAAATAATCATTATCTGGTTCGTGTTCCATGATAGAAAAATGTAAGAAATTATTGATAACATCAAAGATTACGCTTTAAAATAAAATTTGTGATAACGTTTAATATTTATATCATTAACTTGCAATATATTAACCCTCTAGGGCCATTCGTATCATATTTGATACAGTATTTCCCTATAAGGAAACATTTGGTATTTCCCTATAAGGAAACATTTGGTATTCATTGACTGAGCAGTCAGTACTGCTTTCATTTGAAATTTATAAAATATTTCTCTTAAAAAATTTTTCAGGAAAATATTTCTTTCAAGGCTTGTTTTTATACTGTATCAAATATGATACGAATGGCCCTAGTGGGTTAAAACTGCCAGCAATCATGTTTATAAGAAACAAAAGAAAACACAATAACAGTATGTAGAAAGTACGCTTTTGAACTTCACACCTCTATTATTTCAACAGCCTTCTCTCCTGGTCAATAGTTACTGTTTGAAAAAACGATAATTATAATTTCTTAACCAAAATGTAAGAATGCAATTTTATAACAATTTTTTTTTTGTTCTTGGGAATTAACAAAAGTCAAAACATAAAATATATTATTTCTTAGATGGTATGTACACAATGTATTTGCTGTATTCTTCATTGGAATGGTTGACAGAAAATCGGTTACTTGTAAATTGATTCGAGCTGATAAGATAGATCGCCCGGTTCACACTCCACCCACGTCTATTGAACAGGTTAAGAGGCTCATCCCTTGTTCCCTGTTTAGGATGTAGTTTCTGGATTTCTCTTTTCCAATCTCCTCACTTTGGTTTCTTTTTTTTTTTCAATTGGAGTAGATAGATCTATCTATCGTCCGGTTCACACTCCGCCCGCGTCTATTGAACAGGTTAAGAGGCTCATCCCTTGTTCCCTGTTTAGGATGTGGTTTCCGGCTTTCTCTTTTCCAATTTTTTCACTATTACGTAGCCCCCTGCACATCAGTGGCGTTACCGCCTTGCTTAGGGTGATATGATTTAAAAAAAAAAGATGATAAATAATAACGATTTTCTTATAGTTGGTTCAGTCAGTTGTCAAACGTTATACAAGCTTCAGGCGATCATGTCTAGAAAGAGACATGACTGACTAGAGGAAGAAGCAATATATTATATTATTTTGTAATAATTAGTGGGGGATCAGTTTATTACTTCATAACAATAAAACACCGATCCCCCACTTTATGACCAGTAGAAGACAATCATGATTCCAACTATTATATTCAGTCCGTCAGTTAAGTGTCATACGTGATACAAGCTTTAGGCGATTCTGTCTAGAAAGAGACATGATTGACTAGAGGGAGAAGCAATGTATTATATTATTTTGTAGTAATTAGTGGGGGATCAGTTTATTACTTCATAACAATAGAAAACAGATCCTACTCTTTATGACCAGTAGAACCCTTAATCATGATTCCAACTATTATATTCAGTCAGTCAGTTAAGTGTCATACGTGATACACGCTTTGGGCGATCATGTCTAGAAAAAGACATAACTGACTAGACAGTAAGTTGCCATTGCATTCTGTGATAGACTAGTTACCCGCCAAGGCTATAGAACCCAATCTGTTCTATTATTTAACCCATAACTCGAAGGAAGAGACGGATTAATACCTTTTCCAGTGGTATTTGTGCGTAAGTGAATGCAATGAATTTAAGTGGAATTCAGTTAGTTGGTTCACATATTTTAATAATTTAGTAAATACTCATAAATGTATGAATAAAAAATGTTTTCATATTTATTCCATTATGAACTGGTAAATAATAAATATCGCATTGAATTAGTGTTAATATAATTGCATTAGTTTTCAGCAAATATAGATTTTAGCTGTTCGTAAGAAATCTAATAAGTAAATACTATTTCATATCTTCGTTGCAATTTCTCAAGAAGGAAATAATGTATAAATTAACTTTCATCGTGTGTCTAGGCCTTATTACATATATCATCATTGACTATTTAAAAAATAATTGCGCGACGTGAAAATGGTTCAATTAATGACTATCGGGGAAAAATCTTCTTGTGACACACCATTTTTTATTCTGGTACGAAGGTTAAAGATTATAGTCTCCATGCTTTTAATAGATATGTTGAATTCAACGGCTCCATTTACATAATTGTTTTTCCTTTTGTTCAGATCTATATATTTCAAACAACCTGCAAATGTGTTTGCGGCTATTACTAATGCTCCAAAGAATATGGCATAAACTAACTTAATATTTACATTGTTTTGTCAGCGTTAAAATGCTATCATATAATATTTATCCTGAAGCCGTAGAGAGCTGGTTAAAGTTTCTTTGATTTGGCCCTGTGTCATACATAACCGAACTCCCTAAAGCTTCCAAAATTTATGCGGAATTATCATCAGGTTTATCCGAAGGTTAGTTGTCGGTTAGTTGTAGATTGGAATGTTTGAATTAGTGTCGAATAGTGGAATAGTGTAAGAATAAAAATATACATTTTCCGTGTTGAAACAGAAATTTATTCAAAGAAATGAATACAAGAATAAGTATTAGTTAAAAGTTCTACGAGAAAGTTAAAGGTATCAAGAGTTCGTACAAATGTACATAGTAGTAATTTGTTGAAAGATTATATGCGTACGTACGTATGTATGTATTTGTTTGGTAGAAATGTCTTTGGATAGAGAAGAAGTAAAATGAATGAGCACACGAGAAAGAAGAAGAAGGAGGACAATGTGCGAAGCGACCTATGTCCAGGTCGTAGTTGAAGTTTCTTCCGTTACATTTTAGCAGTTTCTTCCCGCTGCTCCCTTCTGATTGTGTTTGACGTTTACCGGGGGCTTTTATCGCATTGAGATTTTCACATTTGATCGCTAAGTCCCTTTAGTTTTGCAAGTCGCTTCCATTGGTTAGAAAATCAGTTTAACACCTACTTGCGAAATCCGGTTTCGACATTTTCTTTAAGCTTATGGTCAATTCTTTTTCTGTTTGGGACAAACCAGGATTTCGCACGTCATTGTGAGTTCTTGTAAAAGTGAAGAAGAAGGTTTCTTTTAATTCTTAATTTCCTATCCCTACAACCCCTCTCTCTTTTATAATTTCGTTATAATTATAGTCAAATTCGTTTTATTCACCTACGCACAAATACCTTTCAGAAAGGTATTAATCTGTCTTTTCTCCCTCCAGCTATGGGTTAAATTGCAGAACAGATTGGTTTCTATAGTTTTGGTTGGCAACCGTTCTACCGCAGATAGTAATGGCAAACTACAGCGGGAAAATCTTCTGTCTAGTCAGCAATGTCTTGAAAGAGACTATAATTACACCAGTAAATACTGGATGTTTTAATATTTGATCATGTGAACCGAATTAGATGAATCATTCAATCACAGACACAACATTATTTTGCACTAATAGATTCACAAGAAAAATAATTGACATTGTTTTTCCACTTAATCAATAGACAGTTCCTTTTTATATACAGTTAATACCAAATCATAAAGAGGAGAATCGGCTTAGAAAGAATGATACTGACATATTATAAAGAAAGCAAGAGGTACAAGAGAATGCATGCCATAACCTACCTCACGAACTTGTGTAAGTGGTTGACAGAAAAAAAGATTAAAAAAACAAAATATACTAAGAGCTACAAAGAACAGGAAATTGTAGAGAGGAAAGGAACCAGCACGCAGAGTTTGAGTTTTTGAGTTTTGTTTAATGGCATATCAACACCTCTGTGGGTCATTTAATACCAAAAAGGCGGGGTTTTAATTTTTTTTTTATGTTCGCTTATAGTGAGAAGGTTGAGTTAGTCAGATTTTAATGAACATTTTTTTTATTCTTTTTTATTTTAGAAAACTGAAAATGTATTCTGGTTTTGTATTCAAAAATGTTTTACTGAGAATAACTTTTTCCTTCAAAAATGTGTTATGGTAATAATTTTTTATTCAAAAAATATTGTTAGCAATATTTTTCCTTCAGAAATGTATATTTTTCTAGATAAGTCTATTTTTATGCATATATTTCTATAAAAGTGTATTTTTATCCTTTCATATTTAATACTTTCGTATTGTGTTTTGACCCCAGTTTGGGGGTTAAGTATTTGCTCATAGCTGGGACCCTACTAGGTGCTATCACTCCGGGTCAGGGTGGACCTTGGAACAACAGCAATTAAGAGTTGGTTCTATTCTTCCTTATTAACTAATCAATCAGAGGCCTTGCTGCAGGATGCAGTTTACCGTCATGCCCAGGACTGGCAACATGTAGAATAATGATAGCAAATCATTTCAAATGTAGATACTGATATAAAACCATAAAGCAAATTTACATCGCCCACTAATAGATTCTACTGCTGTAACCTGAAGCCTAAGAGTTCTGCCTTATTCTTGGTTAAAAGCTGACATGGAAAAAAAAAATCAAAGCGAAGAGTTTATCAGGAGAGAGAGTTTGCACCAATATGATTCATCTTCCCTCTATTCAATATTGTTCACTTATTTAATAGGATAGGAACATCCCATTCCTTGTATATCGGTAGGTATGCAACAATTAGAAAATCATGTCACTAAAACCATTATAATCTAAAAAAAAATCTTACAATATAAAAATATGTTTTTGCTTTAAATAACCTGCAAAGTGTTGATAAGTCGTAAAAAAACAGATCAATCAATTAATTAATTTCCGTTGGGTTTGTTATATTCATTTAAGCGGAAATATACTTGAGAATGGATGAATTCACCTTATCTCCCCTACTATGGATTAATTAGTAATACTTGTTTCACTAAATGATTAGTTCCCACCAAAAATTCTTGCAATCTAAAAATATTTTCGGGCTTTAAATAACATGCAACTGGTTAATAAACCATAAATTATAATTAAATTCAATAGTAATCTTTCCTAATTTTTCACGTAATTTTCACCTCCTAACAATTACTCTTTTATATATTTCACACCCCCACATCCGATGAAACGGTCTATCATGAGTGACTCTCTAGTATTGTATTCTGTGAAATTTAGTACAAATAAACAGTACAGTTCTTTGCGTGCTAAGCGAAAGGAGTATCCAGAGTTTCTGCAATTGCCCTTGTGCCAGTGATCTGTTTTTATCAGGAGAATGCTATGTATAAGTAGTTGTTCCTCATGGTTGCTTCTGGCGTATATTATTATTATTATTATTATTAATGCTGATGCTGATGACGGAGCTGTTATCCTCACCTCAAATATGATGAGGATGATAATCTTGTTTCAGTTAATGATACACTTTTTAATAGTTACAGCGATAAGAAGGCTATTCGAGACGGAGAGATTTTTTTTTTCAAATTCATTGTTCTCACATGATATATACAAAATTAACTTATCAGAATACTTACCAAGTTGTTCCAAATAGATAAGTATTCAAAGAGATTAATAATTAAGTTGATATGCAAATGACGAAACAAAGACACAAAGGAAAAAGGAGGAGAAATGAAGGAAGGATTAATATTTCTAAAAAGATTAAAATAAAATAGGACAAGGAAAAGAAAGGGATTAATGCAGAATGTTCTTTTTTTCCAATTCATCCCATTATTTCTTCAATTCATTCTGCTCTTACATGTGAATGTTATGTGCTTCTTTTAAGGTAATTATAATCTCAAAATTAGCTGTTCATTCACTCTTTAGAAAGGGATTTTTTTTAATACTTAACTATCTTGCGTCAAAAAGTAAATTCTCAAATCCACCATCAAATTATTCAATTTTTATTAGACATGATGGGTTTTGAACGATTCAGTAATATCTCATTTGTCATACAAAACAGAGTTAAAGTCCTAATAAAAGAATTAACAGAAAAGTACCTTTCACGGTATAACTTCACTGCTGGCTAGCCACACAGAAAACACCACATGTGCTTTGAAATATTAACAGCAAGAAAACTGCAAATGCTATTATGAGCGAGAAAATCTACTGTAAAAGTTTATGAATGAATATCACTAATATGCATTTTGCTATACGAAATCCGATCTAAGCACAGATATTCATCCTTTCTCATAACTGGAAACCACTGAATATCTTGCAAATATCACAGAATTCTAGCGCAGAAGAGATGACACTAAACTTCAGGTGAAATCATAAACTACCAACATATCCATTTTTACACATTAATCAAGATTAACGAAATGGTTTTAAACAACCGACAACTTGAAATTATTTGTCTGAACATTATTTTTGAACGATACTCATATTTAAGTAGATATTCTGTTCATAATCAAACAGTATATACATTTATTTCTATCGGCCTGATTATTTTATGATAAATGTTAGATACGAAAATGCGTGTAATTTGGCAGGATTTGAACCTGCGATCCCTATCAACATAGGTGAAGTCACCAATTGATCTGACGCTTCTTAGACCTCTCGACCACAAATGACCAACAGTCTAAATAAAGTCAAATCAAGACTATATAACACAATTTTCGATTGTAAATTAGATTTGCTATCTTTAATTTTTCTTTGTAAAAAGAATTTACTTGACACCAGAGATTTATTCCAAAATTAATGTATTTCGGTGTCATTGTTACCAGTCAGTCAGCTAAGTGCCATACGTGATACACGCTTGGGCGATCATGTCTCGAAAGAGACATGACTGACTGGGCAGAAGATTATCCCGCAGTAGGTTGCCATTGCTTTCTGAGGTAGTAGACTGGTTGCCGACCAAGGCTATAGAACCCAATCTGTCCTGTTATTTAACCCATAACTGGAAGGAAGAGACGGATTAATACCTTTCCCAAGGGTATTTGCGCGTAAGTGAATGCAATGGATTCAGCTGGAATTCGAACTCGCCTTCCCGATTTCTCGTTCAGGGCCGATATCCGATGCACCACAACGCACATTGTTAGCAGTACATTTCAGTAAACGGATTTCTAGTAGAAAGAACCTCGTGTGTCATTTAGAATAGCCCGCGCACCCTTGTTGGTAATGGTTTACGAAGCTAGCGCTATAAACATATTTCTACACTTTTCGATATTTGTTTGCTCAGATGTATACCGTGCGGTGTCACATATCGAATTCTCTACAGCTGTAATGATCTCCGAAGTCAACATTCTAAGCATTATCCTGTGCATTAAAGAATTTATAATAACTATGCTTGACATCAAAAAACGCAATTTCTACATCTTTTTTTTTCAGATATAGCATTAACCCTCAAATAGGAAACGAAAAGTTCACGGGATCGATATTGACAATTTGGAAGTATTCTGTACGAAATGATAGACTATTAAACACATCTGAATACAAATAATAAATTTTGAGAGGAAGTAAAATAAAATGCTGAAATAATATTAATCATATTGCATTATGGGGACCCGTTCTTATTTTTATAGATAGGGAAAATAGTACAGTATTTACATTATTCGGACTATTGTTCGCATCTTTGCTGCCATTTGTACGACGTTTCGACAGTTGTACGCTCTGGCCTTCTTCAGGTGCTAGGAATTTTGAACAGAAACCTTTATTACAATCACTGGGCGTGAGTAAGTGAGCAAGAGTGAGAGAGAAATAGAAAGAGTGAGTGAGTGTGAGAGAGAGAGAGAGAGAGAGAGAGAGAGAGAGAGAGAGAGAGAGAAATGGAGTGTCTTGTTGAAACAGCATATCGCCCATTTAAATGCACTAGAGATGCTTCTACTGGTAGTGAAAATCTAATCCTAGAACAGGAAACAAAGGAAAAACCTCTCCTCCTGTTCGAAACCTGGGTTTTTTTCATTCTTACATGACGTTTTTTATTTACCTTATCTTACTATCGTGAACCCGGTAAGAGTCCAGCAAAAAATAATACAACAACCATCATAGAAAATAACGAATATATATATTCTTCTTCTTCTTTGTGCCCTGTCCCTTCAGGATGTAGGCGATCATGGTTCTCCACGTCTCTCTATTCCTTGTGGCTCTTAGTATGTTTGCTCCTGTTACTCCTGGCAACCCCCGTTTCGTCATCCACCTGATCAGGCCCTGCAAATATGTTATCCGCTACCTTCCTCTGTCTCTCTTTCCTTCTATCTGGCCAGTCAGTATCAGGTTCTCCTGATGAACATCACTTCACACAGAACGAAGACGGGATCTCATATTATTATTCCAGCTGTCGAATACACTACAGAAGGCGTCAGTTAATTACTAAAATCGAGGTAAAATCTGCATTCATCAATGAAAACTAGAACAGAATCACGTGGTTATTAAAGTCAACCTCTCACAACACTAGTGGCGCGCACGACGATGTTGCGGCGTAAGTGGAATTACGAATAAACGTAGCAGTAGTCTTACCTTCAATTAAACGATTTCCAGCGCTCCGTTGTAATATAAGTATAACGTTTGCTCTGACCTAGACTGTGAGTACGGCTAGGTCTTCTATTCGTCTTAGAATTAATCGATCTTAGCGAACCACTTAACTATTTTACTGTACCGAAACTGTTTACCTGTGTAAAGATATTAACTTGACCGTTGTTATCAGCATCCATGCACCACTGACTAGTGACCTCCAATATAAGTGAAGTGTTCCCATGCATTTTCTCAAAGGTCTCAATCTAGCGTCTAATACAACAGCTCTTATTGAAGAAAAGGGACATTTCTTCACCTCAGTGAAATGACACAGATTTTAGAAATATTATTAGAAATTTGGAAATTAAAATCAACTCACATGAGTGGGTTTTCAATGTGAGTTTGTGTTTTTTTTTGTGAGAGAGACCATCATTTTTGGAAAATGGTTACAACCCATTATTAGATTTAGAAGAATAAGAATGAACTGCATGCAACATTTTATTATACCCTTTATTAAATTCACTAGAGAAAGGTTTATTTATTTCGCCGGAGAACCAAATATGGTTCGAAATACAGAGATTTTGTTTTTAATTTTTAAATTCCTAAAGAATTTTGTTGTATATATCTTGTTTCAGAGGAGAAGTTGAACATACGTTTTTTAATATCTTACCAGTGATTTTCATTTTTCATAAACCATTACCAAATAAGACTTTGAAGTAGCCCAGTATTATTTTGGTTGTTTTCGAGTGTTGCGTCTTCACATGTCGATTTATGCAGACACTTTTTCAAGAAACACGTTACCACGCATCAGTTTATAGTTGGATCTTCCATAATTGTGAGATACATTTATTATGTTAATACACTGAATTAAATTTTATCGTTGCAAGATTATTTTCTCACGGTTAAGGATTCTATCGATAATCTATTTTGTTATTTACAAAGGCTTCATCATCATCATTTATCCATCACACCCAGATGGTGCATAGGGCAACAACTTTTCGTTGCTGTTTCTATAACAAACTTTTTTTTCCGGGGCAGGGTTGTTAACCCTGGCACCCAAACCCCCAAAACTGGAGGACCGACGGACCATTCTTGGTCCTTACGTTTGCTGCACCTGGTATCCCCAAATGGTCACCCATTAAGCACTGACCAGGCTCGATGTTGCTTAACTTCGGTTGTCGGACGGGAACCGGTATATTCAACATGATATAGCCGTTGACATTTACAAGGTTTAGTATCTTTTAATTATAAGTGTATGATTTCCCATGTCGTTGGGTTGACTAAGGATATAAGGTTTAATGTAATTATTAATGACAGTAATATAGTGAACTAATAACATAAACGATGCATGGATTGTTTGAATCATTATAATTAGACAGTTTTCAAAGATCTTCTAACTTGTGTTAATGAACAACTGCGGCCTAAACATACCATATAAATACATAGAGACACACACACACGCACATATATGTCTATGTGGAGAAAGATATTGATATGTCCCGGAAAGGGATATATATCAATACAAGGTAGTGGAGTGGTTTAGGCAAACTTAACCAGGTAGGCAAATAGACGTAATAGTCGGTACTCATATGAAGTATTCTGAGACATAGTCTCTCTTTCTCTCTCTCTCTGTGTCCTTGCCTTTGTCTGTATTTATGGCTGATACAAGACCGTCACGTTCCAGAGTGGGAGAACCAAGGTGTATACATATTCATTACATCAGATATATACATTTTTATAAAGGAAGAGCAATCTGTAATGTGATCGATACCGACTTGGCAGACCGCCTGCAGTCACTCGCTCACCGGCGTAACGTGGCTTCTCTGAGCCTCTACTATAAATACTTTCACGGCTTCTGCTCCGATGAACTTAGATCAATCGTGCCCCCTAGGTATGAATTTGCACGAGATACTAGATTAGCTACTAGGTCCCACCCTTTTACTGTGAAGCAGATAAAATGTAACCTGCAATTTCTATTCCAACAGCGTCTTTCCTCGCACTTCCCGCCTGTGGAATTCCCTTCCGCATACTTGCTTTCCCGACAGCTACAATCTCCAGGAGTTTAAATGAAAGGTCAATAGACACCTCCTAACTCACTAATTCTCATCTATTCTCTCAAACACTCTATCCATCTACCCAACCCCCATCCTCGCTATCCTTACCCATCTATCACCCTCCTTCTGACATTTCCTATATCTAACCACTCTTTCCAATCACTTTCCCCTAATTAACCCCCTGCGCCAGAGTGACAATGGAATGGGGGTGAAATGATTAAAAAAAAAAATGAAAACATGAGTGTATCAATAAAATGTTTGACGTCTTCGTAACGCACACTGCACATGTATGTATCTAATTCGATAATGATGCAGCTTTAGAATGATATTCAACTCAAGACATGTTTATATTATGTTTCTGTGCAAATCTTCGAGTGTGCAAAAGTATCTAAATAAGTATTTAAATAACTTAATTAACATGTACTGGATTTGATATTTAATACCAGGCCTTGTATATGGCAGTGAATGATGAACAATTTTATCCCAAACTAAGAAAAGAACAGAAGCGACAGAAATGCGGTTCTACAGAAGGATGGTGAGAATACCATAGACTGAAAACGGGAACAACGACAAACAAAAACGGAAACAGAAAGGACACTTTTTTGCCTTTAGATACAAAAGATATCGGATCAGACTGAGAAATCGGAGAGCGTTATTCGAATTTCAGTTAAATTTGTTGCATTCATTTATGACCAAATACACTCGGGAAAGATAATTTCCATTTCTTCTTTCTCCATCTGTGTGCTGAATAGCAGGAAAAGTTGGGTTCTTTAACCTTGGTTGTCACCCAGTTATTAAAGAAATTAATAGAGACGTACTGCGATAAAATCTTCTTCTCAGTCAATCATGTCACTTTCGAGAAATCATTGCCCAAGCTTGTATCACATATGGCTCTTAACTAACTGATATACATATGTACATATGTAAGTGTGCATGTGGGTTTATGTACTAGTGTGTGCAGATAGATATATTGATTTTCATAATATCCAAATTATGAAAATCAATATATCATGTAATAATAACATGTACTGGATTTGATATTTAATAACAAAAACTCTTTCCATCTACATCCTTACCGGTCTATTACCCTCCTTTTGACATTTCTTATATCTAACAACTCTTTCCAATCACTTTCCCCTAATTTACCCCCTGCGCAATAGTGGCAATGGAATGCCTTGCTTGGGGTGAACTGATAAAAAAAAAATTAATGGAAAAAACTCTGGCAAATAGAACAGTGATAGAAATTGACGTTTCTACGTTGGTGCAGCTGTACATACGCACGAAGAAGTGGTACTGAAAATTTTACATTGAAGTTTTTTAATATATGTTTTGTTTATATAGCCTATCCGGTTTCATTTAGATTCTTTTTCGTATTAAATATTTCACCTTCTGGTTAGAGATGTTGGAGAAAATTTGAAACGAGGTAAGAACTTGGACGTAAATTTACTGTGGATGATTTCGCGATTAAAGCAATTTCTATACATTTTCGTGTTTGTAAATTGCTTTCTCTTAAATAAATATACACAATGATACATTTACATAGATAAACACACACACACATATTATATATTTAATTAATTATATATATTAATTACATATATATTCATTATATATATTGACTAGCATCATAGAACGGCGTTGCCCGTGCAACTCAAAACATTTTAGTATTAGAAGATGCCAATGAGAGGAGTAGATGGAAATCATTTACAGACAGCTGATTTCCTGCATGAAATATTTAGCGAAAAAAAGCTTTATTTTTTTTTAATTTTATTTTCTGAAGTACGAAATATTAAATCTGAAAAAAAAATTAAATAATTAAATTAACCATTGGCACTTTTTTTTTTTTACATTTTTTGTTTTTGTTTGAAAAAACACTTTTTAAAAATATTTCTTTTTGTTTCAAAATTACGGGGAAAAATATTTACATTTTTTGTTGAGCAGATGAATTTTTAAAACGTCGGAATAAAAATTAAATATAAAGGCTCATTTTTTTTTAATAAAAAAAATATCTTAGTCGCATTTGACACGTGTAATTTGATTTCTGTGATGTAATTTAGCAACCATCTTAGACCTTAGTTGTTTTACGGGGCAAATGTAAACAATCGGCTCCATTGGCAAAAAAAATGCGAAAGGGAAAATTACTGAACTTAAACTCAAAAGGTATGCGTCGATTTGACTTCCCTGTAGATATGTGTCCCTAGAAAGTTTGAATGGCGTAGCTTAAAAAATGTAGGCGTGCAGTCACACACAGACTCACAGATTGCCTTTTATATATATATAGATTATATATAATTAATGAATATTACTTAGCTGAGCATTGTTATTTCAGACATGCCAATTTCGAAGTTTCGTGGAGAGATTATTGTTACAACAATAACACTGCTCAGCTATGTGAAAAAATTCGACATTAACTCTCTTTCCGTATCTTGATATAGAGCACTTTATAACAAAAATATGCTTGCCTAAAATGCTTTTCTACCAATAAACTAGTGAAAAAGACAGCAATTTTGGTATTTAGCATCATATATGTGTGTGTTTATATATGTAGATATGTGTGTAAGTATGTGAGTGTGAAGACCGATGCAACAAGAAAAAAAGAAAATATTGCAGTCGCTCTCACACTAGCGTGATGTGGCTTCCCTGTGTCTCTTCTACAAATATTTTCAAGGCTTCTGATCCAATGAACCTAGGTCACTGAGGCCTCCTAGGTATGAATTTACTCGAGCTACTAGACTAGCAACTAGGTCTTACCCCTTTACAGTGAAACCGATAAAATGTAACCTGCAACTTTTATTCTAACAGCTTATTTTCTTGCACTTCCCGTCTGTGGAACTCCCTTCCGTATATTTACTTCTCCGACAGCTATAATATCCAAGAATTTAAATGTAAAGTCAATAGTCATCTCCTATCTCACTGACTCGCATCCTTTTTCTCAAGCTCTTTTCTACATCCACTCGACCCCCATCACACCAGTGTTCTGCTCCTTCTATTAACCTCTTGCGAATACTCACTATAACCCGCCCGTCTTTCTCATCACTTTCTTCCCTATGTAACCCCCTGCCCAACAGTGGCATTAAAACTGCCTTGCTTGAGTGAAATGACTAAAAAATATATAAGTTTTTTTTAATATATATACTAGTAGCAACCGGCGTTGCTCAGGTGTAATGAAAGCTTTAAAACTAATCCATGGTCCTGGAGCTCAGACTCTTTGGACGTTGGCACGAAAGACTAAAAAGCAATAGTTGTTTCCAGTTAAAGCGAAACCGTAGACTGAAAGAAAAATAAATGGATGTAAGTCAAATTTTGATTTCCTCGTATTGATATCAAATAAGGTTTTTTCTTCGTAAACTGAATTTTGAAGGCTAAATAAATCCTCTGAGTAAATGGTATCATGGCTTGGAATAAGAACTACAATTATACCTACTTAGAGCCAAACCCGAAGCAAAAACTAACATAAAAGGGCGGAAAAAATACAGACATACAGCCAGGTACACACACACACACACACACACACACACACACACACACACACACACACACACACACAAACACACACACACACATCTTGCCTTTTATATATATATATTATCGATTTTCTGCACTATTGTAAGAACTGCAACCTTGAAACTTCTGAATATCGTTTCTTATGTCTTTCTCTATGAGTGTATCAAATTTGATTAAAATCGGACCACTCCTTCTATAACCCTATTTTGTCGATTATCGATTTTCGATATTTATCGGGGGTACCTTGACACAAAACCTAGCTAAGAACACTCGCAGATGATTATAGTACAACTGTGTAAATTTTCAAGAAAATCAGATTAGCCGTTTCGGAGTCTATAGTTAAGGGACACACACACACAGACACACACACAAAGTTCCATTTATAAATAATTTTAGATAAAATATAATAAATAGGCGTACACACAGTGTACCTACCAGAGGCCGATAATTTTGGAGCTAATTTTCCTGGCGAATGTTCGCTTATCATTATCGTGGTTCAACATCTCATTAATCTGGCGATATTAAATAATCGCCACTTATTTTCATTCATTAAATTAACGTTAAACTACGTGTGTATTCGTTAATGAGAAAATGTTTATTTGACTTTATATACACAGACATATGATGTGCGTGTGTGAAAACAAAGAATATAAAGCATAAAAGATATGATCTTTGGGTTCGATATTGTTTAATTGGTTTCAGAAGCCCGCACACTGTACGATAGTGGAATGTCTTTAAATAACATTGCACTGTAGTAATTTGTTAGCGTGACGTTTGGCGTTAAATCTGAAACTGAGCGCTGTTGGATGCGGGCTGATTCCAATTACTTGCTCCGTTTGTTGGCTCTTCTTAGGGGGCGTTCGTTTAGCGCTGTAGCCGTTTCAGAAGAAGAAACGTGCGAGAATGTATGCAAACTTACATAATCAGCAAAATAACCTTAAAGAGGAGCTAAAAATAAAAATAATTTAATCTATAAAGTTCACTTTCAATGGCAGTTACATCATTCAGTTTTATTTATCTCGACTTCATGTGAGTTTTACTTAGATCGGTGTTTCCTAACATGAAGGGTACGCCCCACAAGCGGGCAGTTTGATTTTTCAAGTAGCAATTCGATTGTTAGGTGCTTTGCTACTTGAGACTAAAGCTGACTAAATTAGTTCCAAATATAAAATCTCTCTGCAGCAGACATGAAGCACAAGGGTCTCACTAACTGACTAACTTTATTGGACTTATCTGAAATGAGCTGAATGATATTTTGCATTTGATATCTTTACTTTAGTGTACAATGTATAATTTAATTAAAAGTACTGATCAAAGTATTACAGAAAAAAGCTTCCTTTGAATTCAATTCTCTATTACATGCCTTGTAACTTTATTTGATTTTTTCATATAAAACATAAAAATGCTGTAAGACAATCCCCAATATTTTATTTTTTGGTACTTTTTGCTCAGAACTTTAATTGTCTTTTATTTATTTTTTGTTTTTCATGGATGCCATGTTGTTTTTAAGTTTGTTTAAACCACCTTAAGGGTTTAAGGCAGTTTGAGCCTTAAACAAACTTTTAATTTTAAGTTTAAAATAAAAGCATACATCAAAGTATTGGTGTTTTAAGCATCACCTAAAACGAAGTTCACTTTTTACATAAGAATTATATATCAACATATGAGAGGGGGACATCAGGATTATAGAGGTGATTAGGTGAGGCCAAAGGTTGGGAAACACTGATTTAGATAAAAACTAACTGAAATGCTAACTTTTTTTTTTTTTTTTTTTGTTTATGAATTTGCGGATGCTCATGAATAATTTTAGTGCTATTTAGAAAAAATAAAAAACTGTGCAAATATGTACTTTGACCTTCAAATTTTTGTCCCTTTAATTTTTGTTTCTATTTCAGTGAAATTTTTACGAAGGTTATGTTGTAAATATTTGAATTTGCTTTATAAATCTTCTTTTTACAGGATATAATCCTGCCGAGTTCGAATTCCAGTTAAATTCTTTGCCTTCACTTACGCGAAAATACCCTGGGGAAAGGTATTAATCCGCCGCTTCCTTCTGATTATGGGTTAAATAACAAGACAGACTGGATTTTATAGCCTTGTCTATCGCAGAAAGGAAATTTACTAAGCGCTCCTTAGATGTGGGATAAATCCGAAATTATGGGACATCCAATGAGGATCGAATTCCCTACTCAGTTTTAACTAGTGCTCGGGAGACAAACTTGTTAACCATTACACCATACCGAGACGCCGCAGAAAGTAATGGCAACCTACTGCCTGATAATATTCTGCCCAGTCAGTCATGTCTCTTTCGAGAAATGATCGCCCTACAAATTGCTCAGTTATCCAACCATCTCTATCTCTCTCCCTCACATATGTGTGTTAAACAGCTTGTGTTGTAACTGCCAAAGCTTGTCCCCGATAAATGTTAATACTGTGCTTCTCGTAGAAAATTGAAATCATACTTGTCCTTTTCTTACATCGGTTGGCATGAGAGTCATGTCGGTCTTGTTGTCAGCTAAGGTGGAACCCGAAATGCTGTCAGTTAGCGATTTGTGGAATCAGAGACCCAAGTTCGAATTCTAGTCGAATTCATTATATTCATTTACATGGGAGTAACTTTGTGAAAAGGTATAAATCTATCACTTCTTCTTTTTTAGTTATAGGTAAATAGCAGGACAGACTGGGTCCTGTAGCCTTGCTTGGTAACTAGTCTATCGCAATGATAAGCCACTGCGGGAAAATATTTACGCCACAGGTGGCTAGAGATTGTTTGTGGATCCGAAAGGTCCGATGAAACTTCTAAAGAAGAAGCCGTCTCAACACAAACAGGGTGAATGTCACCACAAGGTACAAGTCCAGTTAGGTGAAAGGATTTGGATTCATATATTTTTCAAGGGTATTCGTGCGGAAGCAAAGAAAATCGGCTCCGCTACAGTTTGAAATTGAAGCTAATCCCAATTTCAACGCCTTTATCACCTGCACTATGCGCATACACACAGATGTATCCACACACACACACACACACACACACACACACACACACACACACACACACACACACACACACACCACACACACATGTGAACTTCAATTCCTCTAAGACCAAGTTCTTGTCTGTCAACCATTACAGGCAACCTCTTCTGCCTCCCATAAGCATGGACCTAGGTGATTCTCCCGGAGAGTAATACACTACGCCTCCTCGGACTTACCCTGTCCTCAGACCTCAAATGGAACCACTATATTGAATCCATAGCAAAATCTACTGCTAAGAAGATTGGGTCACTATGTCGATCCAGGATGTTTTTTCCACCTGAAACCAATCCTGCATATATACAAGTCAACCATCCGTCCGTGCATGGAGTACTACTGCCATTTATGGTCAGGTGCCCCTGCCGTTCTCCTCAGTGTTCTTGACAAGCTCCAAAGGAGAGTCTGTAATGTGATAGGTACTGATCTGGCGACTCGTCTGCAGCCACTTTCCCATCGTCGAAATGTGGCCTCCCTCTGTTTCTTCTTCTATAAATACTTTCATGGCTTCTGCTCGGATGAGCTTAAGTCACTGATGCCTCCTCAACAGGTGTTTACCCGTGCAACCAGACTGGCAACTGGGTCCCACCCATTCACAGTCAGGTTAGCCAAATGTAGACGACAATTCTACTCCTGCAGCTTCCTCTCTCGCACTTCCCGCCTGTGAAACTCACTCCTGTATTCTTGCTTTCCTGACGGCTACAACCTCCAGAAATTTAAATGCAAAGTTTAATACTCATCTACTAACCACTGGCCTCTAGCTCTCTACCCTCCCCTGTATAACCTTCCCTTTCTCTCCACCTATGTATCTGTCATCGCACCTGCTTTCTCAGCTTTCTATTGTTCCTTTCTAACTAGCTTGTACTTCCTCACTCTTTTCTAATTAATCTTTTTACATTTATGTAACCCCCTGCACATCAGTGGCGTTTTTGCCTTGCTCGGGGTGAAATGATTAATATATATATATATATATATATATATATTTCATGTTCATTTTTTATTTTTTAAATATCTGGACCTATTCTGACTTTCGGCCAACGCTTCATCAAGGACCAGTCGTTGCCATCTTTAATTATGTCGAAATCATTAGGAAAGAATTATGAGATATTTTTTTTTAATCATATCACCCCGAGCAAGGCGGTAACGCTACTGATGTGCAGGGGGCTACGTAAGAGTGAAAAGATTGGAAAAGAGAAAATCAGAAGCCACATCCTAAACAAGAAACAAGGGAATGAGCCTCTTCACCTGTTCAATAGACGTGGGTGGAGTTTGAACCGGGCGATAGTACTGGAACACGCTTAAAAATTACGAATATTGTAAATACGTAAAATTAAAAAAGAATTGATAAATAAATTTACGATTAAATAACTTACATCCTCTCTCTCTCATGCTTTTTTCTTCGTCCAACCCATTCATCAGTATTCTCTTCCTTCTCATACTCTATTCCTGACACCCTCTGTAGCCTGTCACTCTTTCTCATAATATTCATTCTATGTAACCCCCTGCAACAAAACAGTGGCAGTAAAATGTCTTGCTTGGGTCTACACGATTATATATAAAAAAAGAAAAAAATATATATAGATACAAGTTAAATTTCAAATACGTTTTCATTTTCACTTTCCCACACACACGATATATATTAGACAAATAAATAACACAATGGAAAAGCTTCTGTGTAACACGTTTAGTCATCTAGGACTTCATCAGACTAAAAGTAGTATTTTTGTTGAGGGATATATATATATAAGGTGTGTGTGTGTGTGTGAGTGTATGCGCGTGTGTGTGAGTGTGTGTGTGTGTATGTGTGTAGTTGAGATAGAAGGTACCTGTAGTGGGAGACAAAAGCAAACGCAAGCGTCGGTTATAATTATGCACAAGAAAGAAACGCTGAAGACTTAGGAATGGTGATATTTAACCTTTATTCAACTTCTTATTATTCGCAAATATGACGTTTTATATTCCAGGCATTTTAGGATTGCCAAAGTTTTTGTTTTGATATCTTACCCTCATTACCTACAAATAGGATTCCATCAATAAAGATTTGACCATGAATCACGTGATACAGAAACAGAATTAGTTTCCATTTTGATTAACAATTTTGTGATATATTTATACACACACACACACACACACACACACACACACACACACACATATATATATATATATATATATATATATATATATATATATTGTGTGTATTTTGTCAGCATTTTTTCATTAATGCAGGTTTCATTGAATAATATAGACAAGTTTTGTCTATTAATTTTCTGTAGGATCCGTTCATACCGTCTGATATTCTTGATGGTGATGTCGTTGAAAGACAACAAAACATCACAGTAATTGTTGATTTCTTTATCGGGTCTAAGCTTTCGGCTCACATAAGCCATTATCAAAGAGTAAATATTAACACACAGTAAACATAGACCATTTAAGTTATTAACAATAAAGAGAATTGAATTGAAAATATAAGTCCATCCCTACCGTGGCGGATGGCCGAAGACAGTGACAATATATATATATATATATAAATGGTAGCTTCCCCTATGTAAATAGGGGTCGCAATTTCGAATCCTGCTGGATAGCACACATTTTCTCAATAAAATTTATCGTAAAATAATCAGGCCGGTAGATATAAATATAAAATACTGTTTAATTAAACACAGAATATCTACTTAAATACGAGTATCGGTAAAAATAATTCATTACAAATTGTCGGGTGCTTATAACCAAGTTTCGTTAAAATTCGTTAATTTCCGTAACATGTTTTTATATATATATATATATATATATATATATATATATATATATTAGTCATCCACAAATAAGCCTATTTCACAGCTCATCAGTGTGGCTAGACGCGTCCACTTGCTTCTGGCCGGGATTGAAACTCGAAAGATTTGAAGTCAGTCGGAGTCGCTACCCACCTAAGCCATAGGCGCATGAAATCAGAGATAGGAAATTTTAACGAGTTGTTTATAAGCAGCGTATAAACATCCTAGTCACCGAAGGAACTCAATTCATTCCTGTAGAGTAATGCATATATCGTAGACGTGGAAATCTTTTTAAAAATTTTCTTTTATAGTGAGCTCAGTCGTAATGAGAGTACAATATATTAATCAACCACATACAAGCCTATTTCGCCTTATCACAGCTCATCAGTGTGGCTAGACACATCCACTTGCTCCTGGCCGAGATAGAAACTCGACCGATTTGGTGACAGTCGGATTCGCTACCCGCTAAGCTATATATATATATATATAATGCATGAGTGTTAACACCGGGAAAATATGTATTTCTGTGTGCGTAACTGCGTACCTCCCCCACCCCAAATACGTATACAAACACGCAACACCACGCTTCTGTCAGAACAGCTACTAACTTTACGGAGCTCATCAATTGTCTACCTACCAAGATGATGATTTAAGTAAGTCAAAAGTTTGGACCACATTCCTTGTACTTTTTTTCCCGAAAACGAATTTCGGACAATTTCTGATGGATTTTCCACCTTGTCTGAAAAATATTTTTCGTAATTTTGGAAAATAAATCAGTAAAATAAATCAACATAAAATAGCAATTTTTTTTTATAATATTTTTCTTAAAGAACATTTCCTACCTAAATACAAAGAATATATATGTACGTGTGTGTGAACTTTTAGCTATAAATGAAACATTTATACAACAATATTAATAAAGAGAGGAAGAAAAACCTTTATTTACCAATATATTTTGTCCTCATATTGATGATATCCATGCATTATTGAAATAAAAAATTTAAATTCCTTACATCTGTATTCATAATGTCTTTTGGAAAACGAAATGCACTGATAAAGAATTGTTTGTTTGTTTTTTTTCTTAAATGGGAATATGTGTGGATGTCTGCGTTTTTAATTACTATCTACTTCTTCTTCTATGTGCCCTGTCCCTTCAGGTCGTAGGCGATCATGGCTCTCCACGTCTCCCTATCCCTTGTGGCTCTTAGGATGTTTGCTCCTGGCAACCCCCGTTCCGTCATCCACCTGATCAGACCCTGCAAATATGTTATCCGCTGCCTTCCTCTGTCTCTCCTTCCTTCTATCTGTCCAGTCAGTATCAGGTTCTCCAGGCTCTCCTTCCTCATTGCATGTCCCAGGAACTTCAGTTGTCTCTTCCTGATGCTCAGCATCAGTTTCCTTTTTGTTGCCATTCTTTCTAACACCTCGTCGTTGCTTGTATGCTCAGTCCACGATATCCGTAGCATCCTTCTGTAGAACCACATTTCGGCCGTTTCCAGTTTTGTCCTCATTTTATAATTTTATAATATCATTTCCTTCTTTGACTTACGCTGCCGGCCATAATTATTAGTCACCCCAGTTCTTTTTAAAAGAAATGATGTATTTCATATTAATTTTTAGCATTTATTGCCAGACGAAAACAGAAGGTTTTTTTTTTGTTATTATTACTTTGCAAAATTTTACAAGGCAAGAAAGCAAAGATTAACTCGTCCAAATCACCCTAAATTTTCTTCGTTCTTTCATTGATGAAACTGCAATATAGGTAATTATTGAATATTTATAAATTCATTTGATGCACAGGTTATTGGGCAATATTAACAAAAGAACCATTCTATTTTCATTTACAATTATTCACTTGGCAATAAATACGAAAATAATTGTATGAAATACACCATTTTTTTAAAACACTGGGGTGGCCTAAAAATTATGGCCGGTAGTGTATATATAGATATAAAGTAGCAAATCTACAGGGTGCGATGGTTAAATTGTCGCTATTTGCCTTGTAAAAGTTTGCAAAGTAACAATAACAAAAGAACCATTCTATTTTCATTTACAATTATTCACTTGGCAATAACTACTACAAAATAATATGAATACAACATTTTTTTAAACACTTGGGTGGCCTAAAAATTATGGCCGGTAGGGTATATCTACTGCTTCAATGAGATTGTAAGAATACTCATCCTTCAATTTACCTATTATTAACTTCATTGGTCAGTCAGTTAAGTGCCATACGTGAAACACGCTGACTAGGCAGAAGACTATCCCGCAGTAGGTTGTCATTGCTTTTTGCGGTAGACTGGTTGCCAGCCAAGGCTATAGAACCCAATCTGTTTTCTTTATTTGGCTCATAGTTAGAGGGAGAAGAGATGTATTATATTATCACGTAGTAATTTAGAGGGGGATCAGTTTATTACTACATAACAATAGAAAACCGATCCCCCAGTTTATGACCAGTAGAATCTTTAATCATAATTCTAACTATTATATTCAGTCAGTCAGTTAAGTGCCATACGTGAAACACGCTGACTGGGCAGAAGATTATCCCGCAGTAGGTTGTCATTGCTTTTTGCGGTAGACTGGTTGCCAGCCAAGGCTATAGAACCCAATCTGTCCTGTTATTTAACCCATAACTGGAAGGAAGAGACGGATTAATACCTTTCCCAAGGGTATTTGCGTGTAAGTGAATGCAATGAATATCAACTGGAATTTGAACTCGGCTCCCCGATTTCTCGTTCCGAGCCGATATCCACTGCACCACAACGCACTTCATTGGTACTTGTCATATATTTTCGCAACATACTCTAAATTTTTAATCTCTTCCAACAGATTTTCATTTTCTTTTCTTCCACTCTTTTTTTACCTGTTTTACTAATGCGTTTTACTTGGTACAAATCCTTTAAATTTATCTGTATTTTTTATTACCACCATTAATATTTCTTTTAATTTTTTTTTTCGATATTTAAGTTTGCATTTTTATCTCTCAGTCACTGACCTAAAAAATTATATCAATTAAGTGTGCATTTATTCTGCACAAGTTTATCGTTCCGGACATCTAAGGGAATATTTGTGACTAGAGAAGTTAGTGATCACACAGATTATGAAAGAACGCGGATATTAATCATACAGAAACGCAATAAACAATGTAGAAAACCTGAATGTGACAAGAAATCAAAATAAGACGAACGAAATAAGAAATATCTAAACTTATTTATAAATGAAACTTTGTCTGTGTGTGTGTGTGTATCTGTGTGTGTGTGTGTGTATCTGTGTGTGTGTGTGTATCCGTTACCTATAGACTCTGAAACGGCTGAACCAATTTTCTTGAAATCATACACAGTTGTACTATAATCGTCTGCGAGTGTTCATCGCTAGGTTTTGTGTCGAGGTACCCCCGATAAATATCGAAAATCGATAATCGAAAAAATCGGGTTATAGAAGGAGTGGTCTGATTTTAATCAAATTTGATACACTCATAGACAAAGACATAAGAAACGATATTCAGAAGTTTCAAGATTGCAGTTCTTACAATAGAGTAGAAAATTTGATATCGATACGAGGAAATCAAAATTTGACTTACATCCATTCATTTTTCTTTCAGTCTACGGTTTCGCTTTAACTGGAAACAACTATTGCTTTTTAGTCTTTCGTGCCAACGTCCAAAGAGTCTGAGCTCCAGGACCATGGATTAGTTTTAAAGCTTTCATTACACCCGAGCAACGCCGGGCTATACTGCTAGTGAAGAATAAATGTATAAGTAAAATAAGGCAACAAAACTTTGATGTGTTATGTTCCTTCGGGATGTTTGCAATCATGACTCTTTCTACTTTTCTGTCTTTTGTAGTTCTTCATAACTTTTTTTTATCTTATTTGCTATTTCTCACAAATCTCGTTCCGTCATTTATGTAAACAAGTTCATTAGATAGGTAGTTCTTTTCCGCCTGCTCTCATTCCATGAATCTGTTCCGTAAGTATCTGATTTTCCAAGTCCTTTTTCCTCACTGGAAATGTCAGCTGTATCTTGCTGATGTTAGATATGTGTTATTGTTTTCCATTTCTTCTACAATTTCGTCGTTTCTCAAAAGCCCGGTCCATAATAGTATCAGCATCATCTGCAGAACAACATTTCTGTTGCTTTAAATCTCTTCGTCCGTGATACGATTGGTCAGCATTCACTGCCATATAGCAAAAAGGTCAGTCCATAACAATTCTGATATATACAAATTTATATACTATATTCTTTCATAAAAGATCCCACGTCATCAAATACATCTAAAAAGACATCACAATTATCTTACGTCACAACACATTTTGCCTACGGTATAACACTCACTAGTTCTATGCAACTCATATAGAAATAATAAAAAAAAAAAAAGAATTACAAATAATCCTTCTCAAACAAGAAGAAAATCCCTTCAGAAAATCTCTGAAGTTCATTTCGGAAAAAATGTACATGAAATATGGTCCAATATTTCGGCATTCTTAAATCATCATCAGAGTAGGTACTTAATTTTTGGAAAGCACGTTTTGCTATCCCAATGCACCTTCAAATGTCATTGTGGTTCTTTCCATCCTCTGTTAAACCACTTCATAGATATTTAAATTGTTGCACTTGTTTGATTTTGCTATCTTCAATAGAACTTTGTGATAGAAGTAGTGTTAATAGGGAACTAGACAAAACTTTTGCTAAGCTGGACAAAAGTAAGCAACTTAGTTTAATGGAACGTGACAGTGATCTGCGGGCCAGAGAACGAATCAGACCAGTGGATTAAGAAAGCAAACAAAGAAATAATGGACAAAGGTGACATATAGGCAGCAATGACTATTTTAAATGGGTAAACGAGTCTTGTTAAAATATAAGACAAAATTCGCAAGAGATATAAAAGGGAGTAGATGTAAAAAGAGTGACGAATACAAAAAATGAAGATGAAAATAATTCCCAGGGAGAATTTAAGAGACAGACAGAAGCGATAAAGGATAAACTTTGCATTGAGGATATCCCAAGAAGAAAACTGTTTGTTTTTATTGTTGCAGCCCAGAACAAAAGAAACAGACAAAGATATATCAATGCAAATATAGAAAAACTGAATAAAATAAATACCATCTCTCTGGAGGAAAAAGAAAACCCAGATCAGACACAAAACCACATTATAAGTGAACGCGTGTAGCAAGTTTGAATCTAGCAAAAGAAAAAAAGAGGTACAAACGAAGAGAAACGATTGTACTGTCGGAAGATTGCTTAAATCCTGGCTTGAATAATGGGAACAAATGCTCCCAGAATAATCTAAAAGCTATCGCAGGAAGCAGAATAAATTATATCCAGGAAATATCACCGTAAGTGATTATCGTAAACAAGCAAAAGAAGGATATGTTAGTTCGGGGAAAGCAAAAAATTAGAAAAATATATAAATCTCGATAGAAAACAAAGAAATGTATAGGAGGGAAAAATGGTAGTACAATGCCAAAATCAGAGGTTATATGCATTAAGATTACATTCGATTACTTTGTATTAAACCTGGAACACTAATCATCAATTAAAGTTACATCACTACTAACCATGGGTAAATCATACCCGATTTTGAAAATATAAAAAAAAATTATTTAATGTAAATCGTTATTTGAAATATTTTACATGCAGGCACTTCAAAATTTGTACTTTGAGTTAACATTAATGGGAACTGAAAAATATATTATTTAGGTATGAAAATTAGGTATTGAAAATATAATTAAATTGTAATTAAAATGGCGTCATTTGCACTGGGTAATGTACCCATGGTTAGTGCTTTCGGTTTAATGACATCTCAACCCCTGTTTGGATATTTGATGTCGAATCCTGTTTTTTATATCATGCGTTAAATTGTAGATTTTAGTCGGGCTTATAATTACGACAAAATTTATCACTGGTTGAGTTTAAGTTTTATCCAACAGGTAAACATTGCTACAGTCTTCACCTTTTATCTGCAAGTATCCAAACCGATCGTGTGCCTTACCAGCCTGCTGGATATACAGTCAATCAATTGCAAGCCCCTCTATTGTGTCCTACGAACTAAAAGAATAGTTGAAATTATTCGGATCATGGTATTAAATCATTCGGTGAGCGAAAGGGATCACGTGAGGTTTGAATTAGTTTTATTCAATCGATAGCTTCCAAACGTCATTATGTGAGTGTCAATGATAATAATAATCTTGACCCAAAAGCTGATCGCAAGAATTTAAAACAAACTTTGAAATATCATGCGTGATGGAGAAATCTTTCATTTATCCAGAAGGTATAGATCTTTTAAAATTCTGACAAACGCATATATTTTAATGCATTTACAAAAATTCCAGAGTCACAGTTATTGATACTCGGAAATTACTCCGAGACTGAAAAATATAATCCTGATAGTGTACATTTTTTTCTTTATTTCGGTACCATGTATGATACTCGCCTTGATGATCGTGTTTCTTGTCGGTTCATGATTTACATGGCAACAAAATTCCCGACGTCGGCTGTCTTTTTATCTATACCACAGCCCATCCTTAGATCAATTTATTTTTTCCTATACAGAGTGCAATGTTGTCATTTTATATTTTTGATTTTAAGGATGCGTTTGTTTGATTTTTATTACATGTACAGTATAGTAGAGTGAGTTGGTTCTTCTTCTACTATGTGCCCTGTACCTTCAGGACGTAGGCGATCATGGCTGTCAACGTTTCCCTATCCCTGGTGGCTCTGAGCACGCCTTCTCCTGTTACGCCATGCAATACTCGTTCCGTCATCCATCCGATTAGGTCCTTCAAATATGTTATCCGTTGCTTTCTCCTGTCTCTTTTTCCCTCTATCTGGCCTGTTAGTATCAGATTCTCCACGCCCTCCTTCCTCATTGCCTGTCCCAACAACTTCAGCTGTCTCTCGCTGATGTTCGGCATTAATTTCCTTTTTGTTTTCATCATTTCCAAGACCTCATCATTGCTCACATACTCAATCCATGATATTCGTAGCATCTTTCTGTAGAACCACATTTCAGTTGCTTCAAGTTTCTCCTTTGTCTTTGATGATATTGTCCAGCATTCACTGCCATAAAAGAGACAGACGCAATTCCCTTCACCAGAAATTTGGAAACGGAATACTGTACTTCTCTATCCCTGGTGGCTCTGAGCACGCATTCTCCTGTTACACCATGCAATCCTCGTTCCGTCATCCACCTGATTAGGTCCTTCAAATATATTATCATCTGCTTTCCTGTGTCTCTTTTTCCCTCTATCTGGCCTGTTAGTATCAGATTCTCCAAGCCCTCCTTCCTTATTGCGTGTCCCAACAACTTTAGCTGTCTCTTCCTGATGCTCAGTATTAATTTCATTTTTGTTTCCATCATTTCCAAGACCTCATCATTGCTCATATGCTCGATCCATGATATTCGCAGTATCTTTCTGTAGAACCATATTTCAGTTGCTTCAAGTTTTTCCTTCATCTTTGATGATATTTGCCAGCATTCCCTGTCATAAAAGAGACAGACGCAATTCCCTTCATCAGAAATTTGGAAACGGAAGACTGTATTGCTTAGCATTCACACCGGAAGCTCCAATACGAATATTTGAGCTTGGGTTTCAATCTAAGAACAGTTCAGGAGATTAAGAAAGAATTGATTTGAGTCTGTTATTATGAACGCGTTTGGAGTGATCGCTAGTGATGGCGACATTAAACCTCCATACATCTTTCCACAAAGTTTCATACTCAACACGAAACCTTACATCAACTTCCTTGACGAGGTTGCGCTGCTAGACAAACGTATATTTGGCAACAGGACTACACCATCCCACATCAGCAGTAGAAACCCGTCATGACTCTCAGGAAATTTCTGCGACCATATCAAACATTTGGCCACCTAACTCCTCAGACTACAACTTCCATCATCATTATGCGTAGAGACGCAGTCGAATGACAGGCCAAAACAAAAACTCCTTGTAAAACCAAGGATTAACTGAAGGCAAGAGCTATTCACCAACATTCACCAACTTAAATAAAGAGTCGTCCAGAAGAGTTGCAGTAAAATCCGAAGTCGTCTAGTGACCGTGGTTGAAGCCAATGGTGAGTTTATTGAATAAATTTACCTATTCGTATTTCAAGATATTTTTGTGTAATTTTGGTATATATATCTGATAATAGCTCGACTGCAGCCACTTCCCCACCGTCGAAATGTGGCCTCCCTTTGTATATTCTATAAATATTTTCATGGCTTCTTCTCGGACGAACTTAAGTCACTGGTGCCTCCTCAACGGGTGTTTACTCGTGAAACCAGACTGGCAACTGGGTCCCACCCATTCACAGTCAGGTTAGCCAATTGCAGACGACAATTCTACTCCTGCAGCTTCTTCTCTCGCACTTCCTCTGCCTGTGGAACTCTCTCCCATAGTCTTGCTTTCCTGACGGCTACAACCTCCAGAAATTTAAATGCAATGTCAATACTCATCTATTAACCACTGGACTCTAGCTCTCTCTCCCCTTCTCCTCCCTATATCTTTCCCTTTCTCTCCACCTATGTATCTGTCATCGCACCTGTATTCTCAGCTTTCTATTGCTCCTAGTTTGTACTCCTCACTTTTCTAATTAATCTTTTTACAGTTATGTAGCCCCCAGCTCATCAGTGGCATTTCTGCTTTGATCGGGATGAAATGATTTAAAAAAATCAGCTAAAATTTTCCCCCTTGATTTAAATTGTCTTTCTATAATATTATAAAATTTTCTCTTGTTTGATTGAAAGACAAGAATTCGGTTTTATAAGAAAATAATGTATAGTTTTCTTTTCTGCTGTAATTTCCTGCAGACATGTATATCAGAGTTCATTCTGGTAGGCATTCGTGTGTGTTATTAATGCCGCAAATTGCTACAAGGCCAAATCAACAGTCTGTAATGTAGAGTCATATACTTAAAGAGCATCGTCATATTATTGTCATGCATGGCGCTAGACTCGTTCGTAAATATCTAAACTGTCAGCTCTGTACAACAGCATTTAAGATCAGTCATTAAAAAGCTTTTGAGCGAGTGAAACTAGAGGTTTTTCACAAAGATCATTCTTCTTCGAACCTTGTGGATTAGAGTTACAGAATCTCAAACAAAGAAATGTGGCAAAAAAAAAAGAAAAAAAAAAGAAATAGAAACAACATCCATCGAGGTATTTCGACAGTAGGAACTACTAAAAAGCGTACAATGACGGATGTGCGTTGTGGTGCAGTGGATGTTGGCTTGGAAAGAGAAATCGGTGAGCGGAGTTCGATTTATAGTTGAATTCACTTAAGCACTGGTACCCTTGGGAAAGGTATTAATCCGTCACTTTTTTTTTAATCGTATCACCCTGAGCAAGGCGGTAACGCCACTGATGTGCAAGGGTCTACGTAATAGTGAGAAGATTTGAAAAGAGAAAGCCGGAAACCACATCCTAAACAGGGAACAAGGGATGAGCCTCTTAACCTGTTCGATAGACGTGGGTGGAGTGAGAACCGGGTGATAGATAGATCTATCTACTCCAATTAAATCTATCTACTCCAATTGGATCTATCTACTCCAATTGGATCTATCTACTCCAATTAGATCTATCTACCTCTAATTATGGGTTAAATAACAAAATGGGGCCTGGAGGCAACCCGTCCAGTGTTGGTGTCACAATAAAAACACCCTTGGTAGCCCTGGCGAAGTATCACGTATTCAGTTATTTGACAAGATTATGAATTTCGCTATACACTGCGCCAGGGTTCCAAATGCACAGGGAATACTGGAGGGGTGTAGCAAGTTCTATCTCGGCCAAGGCCGCAAGACGACGACTACTAAAATGGATATAACACTTAATTCGAATAGAAAATGACACAATCCAGATTTTGACATTCCACACTACTTCAAGTGGTAATAACTGTTAGAACGACGGTTTAAGTTATACATGAAGTAAATATTCGGACCAATGTAGAAGTACAAACAGATAAAATGAGAGGGCAAAACAATCGGGTAACGTGCAAAAACGAATCAGAGTTAAATAAAACGCAAATGGGAAGAAAAAGGAGAGAATATAAAAAGGTATAAGGGAAATATCTATGTTAAATATATATGTTGAAGCATGTCTTATAGATAAAAGATGTATGCGTTTTATTTATTTGGGCTGCATGTGGTCGAGGTTTGAGTTTATATAAGGATTTAAGGTACTAGTTTCAGGGTACACATCCCACTTCGCCAAATGACGGAACATAATCTTCTTCACACCTATTTTATCAATAATATCTTGGCCTTCTACTCTAAGGAAAAACCAAGTTTTTAGTCGATGTACTATATTTCGAGGATGTGCGTCGTGGTGCAGTGGATATCAGCACGGAACGAGAACTTGGGGAGCCGTGTTCGAATTCCAGTTGAATATATGGCATTCACTCACGCTTACGTACCCTTGGGAAAGGTAAAATTCCGTCTCTGACGTCCAGTTATGTGTCAATTAACAGGACAGATTCGGTTCTATAGCCTTGGCTGGCAATCAGTCTACCGCAACCTAGTGCGGGATAAACTTCTGAACAGTCAGTTATGTCTTTTTCGAGACATGATCGCTCAAGTGTGTTTCACGTATGACACTTAACTGACTATATTTTCAGAATATAACAAACAAGAAAATAAAGTAATAAACATGAAAAACAAAAAATAGAAAGAAAATAAATAAAACAGATTAAAAAAAGACAGAACACGAAAAGAATGCAGATAAAATGAACAGAAGGCGAAGGAATGAAAAAATCCATAAAAAGAGGGATAAGGAACGGAATGAAATGAAAAAGAACATCTAAAGAAAGAACCAAAAAATCCATGAAAAGGAGTAAAAAAAAAAAAAGAATGAAAAGAAAAAGCACATCTAAAAAAAGAAAACAAAAATAATAAAAAGCGGTATAAGGAACCGAATGAAATGAAAAAAAATCCATGAAAAAGGATAAGAAACGGAATGAAAAAAAAAGCTCATCTAAAGAAAGAAAAGAAATCCATGAAAAGGGCATAAGGATAGTAATGAAAAGAAAAAAAATCTATAAAAAGAGGGATGAGGAAGGGAATGAAGTGAAAAAGAACATCTAAAGAAAGAAAGAAAAAACTCATAAAATGAGGGATAAGGAACGGAATGAAAAGAAAAACGTAATCTAAAGAAATAAAGAAAAAAAAATCCATAAAAAGGGGATAAGGATAGAAATGAAAAGAAAAGAAAAGACTCCATAAAAAGAAAGAAACAAAAAATCCCTGAAAACGGGATAAGGAACGAAATGAAATGAAAAAATCCATGAAAAGAGGATGAGAAACGGAATGAAAAAAAAGCTCATCTAAAGAAAGAAAAGAAATCCATGAAAAGGGGATAAGGATAGAAATGAAAAGAAAAAATCCATAAAAAGAGAGATGAGGAACGGAATGAAATGAAAAAAATCTTCTAAAGAAAGAAAGAAAAAACTCATAAAATGAGAGATAAGGAACGGAATGAAAAGAAAAAAGGTAATCTAAAGAAAGAAAGAAAAAAAAATCCATAAAAAGGGGATAAGGATAGAAATGAAAAGAAAAAATCCATAAAAAGAGGGATGAGGAACGGAATGAAATGAAAAAAATCATCTAAAGAAAGAAACAAAAAATCCATAAAAAGAGGGATAAGGAACGGAATGAAAAGAAAAAGATCATCTAAAGAAAAAAAGATAAATCCATGAAAATGGGTAAAAAAAAGAATGAAACAGAAAAAGCACATCTAAGGAAAGAAAAAATAAAAAAAACAGGGATAAGGAACGAAGTGAAAAGAAAATATCCATGAAAAGGGGATAAGGAACGGAATGAAAAGAAAAATGTCATGTAAAGAAAGAAAGAAAAATCCATGAAAAGGAGATAAGGAAAAGAATGAAAAGAAAACAATTCGTAAAAAGTGATAAGAAACGGAATGAAAAGAAAAAGGTCATCTAAAAAAAGAAAGAAAAAATCCATGGAAAGGGGTAAAAAAAAGGAATGAAAATAAAAAGCTCATCTAAAGAAAGAAAGAAAAAATCCATAAAAAGAGAGATAAGGAACGGAATGAAAAGAAAAATGTCATCTAAAGAAAGAAAAATATTAATGTTTTCATTAATATTTTATTTTAAAAGAAAGAAAAAATCAACGAAAAGGGAATAAGGAAAGGAATGAAAAGACAAAGCTCATTTAAAGAAAGAAAGAAAAAATTCATTGAAAGGGGGTAAAAAAATGAATGAAAAGAAAAAGCTTATCTAAAGAAAAAAAGAAAAAAATCCATAAAAGAGGATTAAGAAAGGAATGAAAAGAAAATGCTCATCCAAAAAAGAAAGAAAAAACTTCATCGAAAGGAAGGAAAAGAATAAACGTTCAGCAGAAAAACCGTTTTAAGAATTAAAATAAAGAAACGCATTGAGAACAAAAGAAATCATAAGAAGGAAATAAAAAGAAAAAGAAAACTAGGAAGGAAAAAGACTCTAAAATGTAAAGATGTTGCAGAATCTCTCCGAGCAGAAAGAGGTTGATGCAGTGGCAGGAAGTCACTTTATAGGGTCGGGAAAATGTGCGCAGGAGAAATGGTAGAGGTGATGTATGGCTCTGAGAAGATGGTATCTCTGGTACGGTGCCATTGATAACGGGGAGCCAGGGCGATGTTATCGTTACGGCTATCGCAATTTCTGTCAATGGCATACAAGTACGGGTCAGAGTTGGCGTCGGACGCGATTGTTGCTATGGACACCAGACATAATAGGGTGAAACACTGAAAAGAAAAAGGGACACTCTGATGCAGGGATATGGTAAACGTGGGAATGGTTGTTGGGTGCTGTTTTCTTGGTTGCAAATATATCTATCCTGACTAACCAACTTTGCCATGGGCGTAAGGGCAAAGGAAGAAAAGGCTAACACAACTTCCCTTACCGGATGTCGTAGAAGGAGACAGGACAGAGTTGCAAGGCTATAATAGAAGATTAAATAAACGGAGACTGAGGAAAAGTCCAGGATTTTTTAAGAATGAAACGGGGAAATATAACAAGAGAGAAAAAAACCAGGAGTAAATGGATGGGAAACGCGTCTATATGACGATGAAGATTACGACAAATGCTATAGTAGCCATGAAAATTAATTGAGGATATGATATTAGATTTTGATATGTCACGAATATCTGTGATTTTAGAAGTATATGAAATAATAATTGTCTATTCGTTCGCTTAAATAAAAACAATATAAATATAAAATCCATCTTCCTTGAATTCGTTCAACAGCTACAAGAGCCACATGAGTTATCAAGAAAAATAATACATTTTCAAACTGATAACATTTCACAACAGAAAAAAAAACAACAAAACTGAAAGAAAGCTTTCATCAGTACTGGAAAGAATTACTACAGTTAGTTGGGCTGAGAACTTTACCTGAAAATCGTTGGAATAAAAAGATGTTTTTTTTTAATTAAAAAATTTTGAAACAAGAATAAACTAATAGTTCGGCCAATAAATGACGAATTTTTCTTATATACAAAAGTCAGATAAGGAATATTCTACCTTTGATATAAGTAGCGATTATGGATAGATTTCTATTGAGAAACTGTCACGATGAGATTTATATTATTAATAATTTTTCTTGATATTGTAAGCAATAAAAGAAAGCTGATAAAATATATAGTAAAAAGTTTATAGAATAATAGGAAGACACAAATTTTTAAAAAAGATTTTAAAAATACAGATGTGAAGAACATCTCTTATAGAATATAAGAATGAACGATGTGCATACAGATTTTTAAAAAAAGATTAACTTTAGTGAGAAGACACAGTTGTTTATATTAGCGCTACAGTAGAAAAACGTACTCACCAGGAAAAATAAGGAATACATCAAAAAAACAATGTAAATCCAATATGTAGATTAGCTTAAAAAAATACTGAGATTAGTAACAACTTAAAACAATAATATATATATTACTTAGAATACACAGACACACACAGACACACACACACACACACATATATATATATATATATATATATACATATATATATATGTATATATACATATATACACACACACACACACACATATATATATATATATATACACACACACACACACACACACACACACACATATATATATATATATATATATATATATATATATATATATAGCATAGTGATGATCCACGTATACTGTCTTAATATGTATGGGAAAGAATATTAAGACGTTTTGAGTTTGAAAATGTGTTTTTTGACAGTATTTGTTTATTTCTACTACTATATTTTATATTTCAGACCGCCCTCGGTTCTTCATCAGAAACAAATGATTTTAAAATTTGAATTAATAACGTATTTCGCGAGATTTCGCGAGAGCGTCAATGAAGAGTTTGTTTACATCACGTGACGCGTTTGTTTACATCACGTGACACGTTTGTTGAGAGAGTTTTTGTTTTTACATGAAGTGACGTTGAAAGCGACAGGTTTTTTTTTAAAAATTATGTTTGTAAACGTAAAGCTATCTTTAATAATGCTTGTAAATTTGTTTTAGATAAAAAAATTTTTTTAATTGTATCTAAAAATTTAAAAAAATATTTTTAAATGTATCTAAAAACATTTAGTTATTGAAGTATTTGTAAAGATTCAAAGGACCTAAGTCCCTATTTAACCCTAGCTTGTGTGTATTTCATTTTAAAATCCAGTATTTTTCTTTCTTTCTGCGTGCGTATGTAGAACTAAAATTGGAGTCTATTAGTAAACATTTGCAATTTTCTAAGGTGTGACCCGGTTGATTGAAATGTGCTCCTACTGGGGAATATTGATTGTTTTGGCGTATATTAAGTTTGTGATTATTGAAGCGAAATCTAAAGCTACTACCGGATTCGCCAATATATCCACTATTGGGACATATTGAACAAAAGAGGAAGTACATAATGTTTTTGCTGTCACAAGTGGGGGCATGGTGGCTGCAATTTGATTTTGGTGTTGGGTACAGAGATTGTTGTGTCGTTTACCAATTGTTTACAAATTAGGCACCTGGGTTTCTGACATTTTAAATTCCCTGATAGGTTTGTGTTTTTTAGATATTTCTTAGAAGTGAGGATAGTTGATAGGTTGGGTGTTTGTTTCATTGCATTTATGGGTGGTTTATCGAAAATGTCTGATTTTTTTGTTTGATTGGAGGTTCTTGTAATCATTTTTAAAATTTTTGATAAGTGCGTGTGAATGTTGATTGTGGTTAAAAAACATGGGGATTCGGTTGTTGTTTTTTCTTTTCTTGTATGTGAGAAGCGTGTTACGATCTATGTTGATAGTTTTATTTAATGCTTCTTTTATTATTTTTATTGGGTATTTACATTTTAGAAATTGCTTTGTTAGGTTGTTAATGTTGTTTAGAAAATCTCTCTCTCTCTCTCTCTCTATATATATATATATATATATATATATAAACTTCTTTATAAATGGAACTTTGTATGTGTGTGTATCCGTTACCTATAGACTCCGAAACGGCAGAATCGATTTTCTTGAAAATTTACACAGTTTTACTATAAGCGCCTGCGAGTGTTCTTAGCTAGGTTTTGTGTCGAGATACCCCAAATAAATATTGAATAATCGAATAAAACATTGATAATCGAAAAAATCGGGTTATAGAAGGAGTGGTCCGATTTTAATCAAATTTGAGACACTCATAGACAATGACATAAGAAACGATATTCAGAAGTTTCAAGGTTGCAATTCTTACAATAGTGCAGAAAATCGATAATATATATATATATATATATAAAAAGCAAGATGCTTGTGTTTGTCTGTTTAGCTGCCTGTATGTCTGTATTTTTTCATCCCTTTTATTTTAGTTTTTGCTCTAAGTAAATATAATTGTACATCTTAGTTTCACCTATGATACCATTTACTCAGAGGATTTATTTAGCCTTCAAAATTCAGTTTACGACGAAAATCTTATTCGATATCGATATCAGTAAATCAAAATTTAACTTACATCCATTCATTTTTCTTTCAGTATTCGCTTTGCTTTAACTGGAAACAACTATTGCTTTTTAGTCTTTCTTGTCAACGTCCAAAGAGTCTGATCCCCAGGACCATGGATTAGTTTTAAAGCTTTCATTGCACTCGAGCAATTCCGGGCTATACTGCTAGTATATATATATATATATATATATATATATATATATATATATATATATATATATAAGTTATTCACATCAAAGACTGCATCGTAATTGATTGTATGATTACTTAGTTTTTGGTCATAATTAAATTAGACTAGTGCACATCTGTGTTGAAAATGTGTTCAATACAATTATATTGTAGAACTTTTGAATATTTTTTCATTTGTAAACGAGTTATTACGCGCCCTACTTTTCTACCATGTGGTGTCTTCAGGCGATATATATATATTAGCAAATAAGCGTGCCACAAACTACCCAGGTTCCGACCGTGAGGTATATTCAGGCAGAAGATACCCACAGCTGAAACCCAAGTAGCTTGGTGTGACAGCTTATTTACTATATTTGACATTATCTACTTTCTTCTTGGCGAATGTTGCATCGGGCACTTTCTTATTGCATCATACCTTGAGGGCGGTTGTTTTAAATATATATATATATATATATATATATATATATATATATATATTTAATCATTTCACCCCGAGCAAGGCAGAAACGCCACCGATGTGCAGGGGGTTACATAAATGTAAAAAGATTAATTAGAAAAGAGTGAGGAGTACAAACTAGTTAGAAAGGAACAATAGAAAGCTGAGAAAGCAGGTGCAATGACAGATACATAGGCGGAGAGAAAGTGAAGGTTATACAGGGGAGGGGAGAGAGCTAGAGTCCAGTGGTTAGTAGATGAGTATTAACTTTGCATTTAAATTTCTGGAGGTTGTAGCCGTCAGGAAAGCAAGAATACGGGAGTGAGTTCCATTGGCGGGAAGTGCGAGAGAGGAAGCTGCAGGAGTAGAATTGTCGTCTGCATTTGGCTAACCTGACTGTGAATGGGTGGGACCCAGTTGCCAATCTGGTTGCACGGGTAAACACCTGTTGAGGAGGCATCAGTGACTTAAGCTCATCCGAGCAGAATATATATATATATGAAAGGGATATTTATTTAATAATCCAGCATATTTTTATTATTTTAAACCTTATTTTTAGTGGATGCCCGTATTTGGGTTGACATTTTGTTTATTTTAAACATTATTTTAATGCGTTTATCGGCCTGAATATTCCAAAAATCTTGTTTAAAAAGGCTCAAATTAATTTATTAAGTTTTCTATAATATTAACACTGATAGAAAAATAAAATGCTGTTTAATATAACATCTACACAATTACATATGTATTCGCTAAACATGTAAATTAATTATATATTTATGTGTGTTGGTAAATCTTTGCCATCTTATTGTTTCAATTCGTTCATACGCGTTGTTTGTTTTGATTTTTTCAACTGTACACTATAGTAGGGTCAGTTTGGCGCCATCTCTGAGTAAAAATTCGCCATGACGCAATTCACTCCGCAATTGAATGTTACGTTTGGGACGCAGTTAATTGAGAGAAACAAAACTCCTTGTTTCAACAAAGATGAACTAGAGTCAAGCATTATGGTAGCATTTTCAAAATTAAAGAAGGAAACCGCCTAAGATTTCGAACTCGTGGTTGAAGCCAATGGCAATTTCATTCAATATATTTACTCCTAACAATTTCGAGATATTTTGGTGTAATTTTGTTAAATAAGTCCGTTAAAATGACATATCAGTATTACTCACATTTTGCATCAATTTGCATCAATTCATACATTGCATACAGTATATATATATATATATATATATATACATATACACACACACACACATATATATATATATATATATATATATATATATATATTAATCCGACTGATAAGTGCGTTATAATGATTGCCTTAAAGCATAATAGCTCGTTTTGATGTTAATGTATTAATAATATTTTATCATAAATTACATTTAATCTCAACTGATTTTGGCATTGAACTTTCTGTTTATTATATATTTGATGCTTTTGATACACAAATGTTAAAAATGTTGTGGCTAGCCTGCTTTTCTTAAAAATAAAACCATTTGCAAAGGAGATATTTTGCATATTTTTACAGTCAATATACAATTAACTACAGTGAATTTACTTCTATTTTACTACACAAAATGTTCAATTTTTAATTCGCCTGTACACGACACAATTTGCTAAGTTATGAATATTTTGCATAAACAATATTATTTTTTCTTTTCACTATTAACCCTCTCATTTTGATATTACCAAATGTGCTAGAGATCAAGAAGGGGATCATGAAGAAAACAATGTCATGCGATTTTGAAAAGACTTTTTAACATCTAGTTTATGCGTAATTGAAAAATAAATGTATATTTTCACCATACATCGATCCAAAAACACTGTTCTAAATCATATTTTTACGCTTTCTGCTCTAACGACCTTAAATTCCCCGGTGTTCAAACCACATGAATTTCCTCGTGCTTAGATTGGCAACCAGGTCCCAACATTTTAACGTTGAAATAATTAAACCTAACCGTCTCTTCTTCTTTTTCTTTTTATTTTTTATAAGCGTTTCACCCTGAGCAAGGCCTGTCACTGCCACTACTGCGCAGGGGGCTACATAGAGTGGAGAAAGGATGATTAAATATAGGAAATAAC
This sequence comes from Ascarosepion bandense, assembly GCA_037127315.1. NCBI lineage: Eukaryota > Metazoa > Mollusca > Cephalopoda > Sepiida > Sepiidae > Ascarosepion > Ascarosepion bandense. The sequence continues at coordinate 3,541,596 of JBBBDQ010000390.1, forward strand.
AGAGGGTGAGTGATAGGCGGGTAGGGATACCGAGAATGGTTAAATATAGGGAATGTCAGAGGGTGGATGATAGGTGGTTAAGGATACCGAGAATGGGGGTTGGGTAGATGAGAGTGTTCTGAGAATAATTGGGAGTTAGTGTGATAGGAAGTGTCTATTGACCCTACATTTAAACACCTGGAGATTGTAGCTGTCGGGAAAGCAGACTTTCTCTCTCTCTCTTTCTCTTCCCTCTACTTTCACTAGAACCCCCTGCACACCAGTGGCAGTACTGCCTTGATTAGGGTGAAACAATTATAAAAAAAGAACAAAATTTTTGAAATTATGACTTTGCTACCTCAATCTATTTATCGCTCCCATTAAATTGATGATTGAATAGGAGATCTCGAAGACTTTTCTTAAAGAGTGAGAGTGAACATTTTCCGTACTTTTAAATTGCGTAGGAAGGATTGCCATCAATTTTATTTTCAAAAACTGCATGAAAGAATACTAATAATTTGTAATGCTGTAATTAACGTAGGTGATCTCTTTATTGAAAAAAAAATATGTAGCTGTGGTATGATAATCTTTTATTGTTAAGTGTTTATTCTTGTTAGAATAAAAGCAAACATACTGTAGTCATTGAAATCTTATCTTTTACTCAAAAACATACAAACATTTCTCATGTTAAGTTTTTTATTAAGAAATTCAAAGTTTACCTCAACTTTAGTGTAAAAGTACTAAATTTCACCTGATACAAGTTTCAAGAACCACTAATGGTAGAGAGTTACTAAATGATGTAATTGTAGACGATGCAGGTAGATTAGAAGCTACTGTGGCATTTACGCATCGTTCATTCAGCAATGAATTAGAACACCCTCAGCTATTGGGCGTGTATAATGATAAGATACACGCTAAAAAGTCTGCCTCCTTCTGCCGGGAGCCCGTAGCTCAGAGTTGGAAATGCCGAATGACGCCAATACGGTCGGGTTTCAATCCTGCGTAAAAAGCAGTAGGCTGTCTAACCGTACTGATGAGCTGTGATACAGTGAAACAGATCTGTCTGCGGATGACTATATATATATATATATATATCACGTTTTAAAACGCTACTTATATGAAAAAAATAATTGAAACCCTTGTTACGATAAACAAGACGTTAACAAATCACTATTGTACTAATAGTGTACAATAATTGTAGATTAAAACAAATACCAATAAAATGTTCAAGAATGAATTTCGGTTACTAGTAAAGTTTGCTTCATCCCTATACTTCTAACGTCTCCACTTAGAATCTGAAATTTTATTCATTATTTATTTGTCCTCACTAGGAGTAAATACGGCCGTTTATCGTCCGGTTCGTATTCCTCACTGGTCTTTGGATCAGCATTAGAGTTTTATCCTTTGCTTCATCCTTAGGATTGGGTTTCCGGCTTCTTCAAAACCTTTTCATTCTTTTTCAAACTAAGTTGTCCCAAGCGTCTCACTGTCATTATCGCATTGCTTGGGGTGAATTTGATTAAATATATTTCCTAACTTGTTACACTCTAGGTCTCATCTGATGGCCAGGAAAGAGATTTTAACTGATAGAAAGCAAAATATAACAAGAATGATAATAATATTAAGAGAAATGTTCAGAAAAACTTCTGAAATAGTTGATGTCGTGCACTGCATGAGGAACAATGAAGACTTTCGAAATTTAAAGTAACCTAGATTTTTCTGAAGAGCTATTTTATAAAGAAATAGTGACTCTAAAGTTCGCACAAATGGAGCTATGGAGCATGACGAATTATCACACAGACTAGTGAATATATATATATATATAGTGTATCGAGGAAGCAAATAATTTTCTAAACATATACTGTTAAATATAAGAGACACTGAATGTCTTTTATGTTTAATCATGAGCCGTTCTAAACATCGTATTTTGGCTTTAATTTCAGTTGAAAATAAAGATAAAAATTCTCCAACATTTGGATATTTTTTATTAATTTGGTTCTAAGCTTTCGGCTTATGTGCCCTGGCCCTTCAGGACGTAAACGATCATGGTTCTCCACGTATCCCTATCCCTTGTGGCTCTTAGTATGTGTGCTCCTGTTACTCCTAGCAACCACCCGTTCCGTCATCCACCTGATCAGGCCCTGCAAATATGTTATCCGCTGCCTTCCTCTGTCTCTTTTTCCTTTTATCTGGCCTGTCAGTATCAGGTTCTCCAAGCTCTCCTTCCTCATTTCATGTCCCAGGAACTTCAGCTGTCTCTTCCTGATGCTCAGTATTAATTTCCTTTTTGTTGCCATTCTTTCCAAATCTTCATCGTTGCTTGCATGCTAAGTCCACGATATCCGCAGCATCCTTCTATAGAACCACATTTCCGCTGCTTCCAGTTTTGTCCTCATTTTCGATGATATTGTACAGTATTCACTGCCGTATTGAAGAACTGACATCACATAGCAATCCAGCACTCTTTTCTTTGTTTCTAGTGAAGCTTTCCTGTGTGTTAGTATTTTGCTCAGCTTCTGGAACGCAGATCAAAAATAGATACGAAGCGACAGAAATATTGTTTACAGATTAATTCTAAGATAAACCTCGGAACAACATGTATGCAACAAGAAAGTACTAAAGAAAATAAGGCAACTTATTTTAACAATCAGAATAGTCAGTTGATATTTCTACGACATACGAGAAAAGAAGAACTTCAAAGTTGCTTACTCACAAAAAAGATATTGAAAGCAGAATAGCTGGATGAAACTGGGAGTAACTAAACGAATTTAAATCAATGAATGACAAGACAAGCACAGAATAATGTAAATGGTCAGACGTAAAATACATCGATAAAAAACAGTAAATTGTAGAGGGCAATAATAACATTATGTCCAAAAAAGAGATTTCCAGCCATGCTGTCATTCTCCACTTTCACATGGAAAAATTTCTTAACATCCATCCGTATAGTAAATATAAAACTGCATACCAAAATTGTTTAATAAATGTGTTACTGACTTCATGATGTAGAAAAACATACCTAAAGAAGATGACAAATAACGATGATTAATACGGCTGCTGGTACCTTAAACAAAATCAATCTTGACTATTGGAAGCTATATATATATATATATATATATATATATATATATATCGAAATAATGACCTGACACAACAGAAAAGGAATACGGATTTAAATAAACATAATTTCATGTTCATTTTTGTTTTTAAATATTCTGGCCCAGGCTCCCTTTTGGCCAACGCTTTATCAGAGAACAGTCATTAGCAACTTTGATTATAACAGATTGATTAGGAACTATATATATATATGGAGACACTACTAAAACACGTTTAAAATTACGAATAACATAAATACATAAAATTAAGAAAGAGAAAAGAAATATACGATTAAAATACGTAAGTATAGAAAAATAATCCAGTGGAGGAAAATGGAAAAAATAAACCTCACATGTCGCCAATTAATTGTAAGTATCTTATGAAATTATTTTTCTGCTTACACAGTACAGGCTGAAACAATTTTAATATATATATACACTACCGACCATAAGTTTGGGACTACCCAAACATTTTTAGCAGGATCAAATTCGCCGAGTTTGTATTTTTTGTTATTGTTATTGTTATGCAGATCTCAAGTAAAAAAAAAAAGTATTCCTTTCAACCTTAAAGTAATCATTTACTCAGTTTGCGACTTGACTCCTCTTATTATGATCAAGTTTTTGCCGAAAATTCAGATTTATTCAGATATTATAATTACGATATAATTTATTTCTGTAAACCATATTACTACGGTATGAATGGCAAGGAAGAAACAGATTAGCATTGAAAAAAGAGCTCAGGTTGAAATTCTTTCGAAAGAAGGATATTCTGAACGTGTTATTGCTAAAAAATTAAGCCTATCAAAAAATATGTGCATTATTGCCTTCAGCGACTTCGTGAAACATATTTATTGACAGAAAAAGATCTGGTAGGCCCAGAGTAACATCTATTGTAGAGGATAGGCACCTGATCATATCGAGCAAGAGGAATAGAATAAAAACCGCTCCGGAATTAACAATTGAAATGAATTCTACTCGGCAACATCCAGTATCTGTTACTACTGTTAAGAGACGACTTTATTTTGCTGGGCTTAAAGGCTGTGTAGCAGTTAAGAAACCCCTATTAAAGAAGGAAAATAAGGGATTAAATTTATCGTACAGTTCGAAATGAACTTCCAAAAAATGAACAAATATTGTTTAAATGCTTGCAGGATGCTTGAAAATCACTTTCACCAACTTATTCTTATAGGTTATTAGAAAGAATGCCAAGGATTTGCTCTTCAGTAATAAAGGCTCCTGGTAGTTTCTTTGATGAAAAGAAAATATGAATTAACTTTAATTAAATATAAAACGACTCTATGTTAATTTTGGTTTTAATTATTGCACAATTGTGAACAACAATGAAATATATCTATATTTATTCTTCTAAAACATAAAATTTGTTATTTCTTTCTCTTAGAGAATAAATCTAAGTGGTCCCCAATTTATTGTCGTAGTATATATATATATATATATATATATATATATATATATATATATTGTTTTTCTTTAATCCAAAGTGGAAGAGTAGGAAGGTAAATTCCAAGAACCTGATCCTAATCAATATTAAAAATATTTAACATTAAAAAGTGATGCAGGCAGAGAGCTCAATGTATTAAGAATACAGAGCCAATATAAATTAGAGAAAATTTTCACAATTCAAAGGTGTCGGATGTACATTTCGACAGAGGATCTTTAATAGAGACTCTACATCACGTCAGCGATATTGTTTTTCCAAATGGCGAAGGCCCTGAGTTAGAGTGTAGAGGGGTTTTTGGTTAACAACGGAAGGGGAGGAATAGGAGTTCATTTTTTATAAAGATAGACAACTAAATGAGTTAAATTACTTTTTAAAGTTAAGATTTTGGGCTGTTTGAAGAGGTGTATTTAGGCGAGAAGGAATGGGTTTCAATATAAGATTATAATTTGTTTTTTTTATTTAAGTTTATTTGTTTAAACTTTTTAGGTCGAAGCGAGCTAAATGCCAATTACAGGAAGTTATCAGCTTAAAAATTATTATAGAAAAAAATTTTAGAGAAAAAATATTAGAGAAAAAAATATGTGTTAACCAATGAAAAAGTAAAGGTTTAGTAAAAGAATCCATATTTTCTAAAGATAGGCAATTAAAGGAGCTTGGGATAGGAAGGTAGGGGGGTTAAAATATACTTTTTAAGGTTAACGTTAGGGTAAAATTAAGATTAAAACTTAAATTGAATCCTTTTAATTTATATTCTAGCATCTAGTTAACGGGGATTTAAATTCTAAATTTAAGTATTCGAATAAATTGCCTTGTGGCGGCACTTACTGATGAATTCCCTCCTAACATTCAGTAGCCGGTGTTGGTGGGGGTATTTTAATATTGAAATTTTTTCCAGGAAACATAGACAGCACATATCACGAAAATTCCTCGGAATACGGGCTGAACCTATCAGTTTCCAGCTAATTTCAGGATCCAGCCCTTCTTCTTTCATTTTCCAGAATGCCCGTGAAAGGGTTGTCTGGTACCTCTGACCGGGGTTCGAGAAGGAGTACCTGTGGTTATACAATCTTTGTTTGAAAGTACCGGCGGACATACCGATATAGGTCCGGAAGTCGTTTTTTTTTTTTGTCTATCTTTATAAAAAATGAACTCCTATTCCTCCCTTCCTAAATATACCATTTCAATACCCTGTAACCCCGCGACTACCAGCTCTGTCCTTTTCCACTTTGTGACCGTTGTTAACCAAAAAACCCTCTACACTCTAACTCAGGGCCTTCGCCATTTGGAAAAACAATATCGCTGACGTGATGTAGAGTCTCTATTAGAGATCCTATGTCGAAATGCATATCCGACACCTTTGAATTTTGAAAATTTTCTCAAATATATATATATATATATATATATATATATATATATATATATATATATATATATATATAGTCATCCGCAAACAGATCTGTTTTGTTGTATCACAGCTCTTCAGTACGATTAGACATCAGATTGCTTTTAGCCAGGATTGAAACCCGACCGAGTTGACGTCAGATTCTAATTCTGACCTATTAGTGCTTGGTAAAGGAGGTAGACTTTTAGTGTGTAATATACCATGTGAACACACGCTAGTAACTAAGAGTGTTCTAATTCATTACTGAATGAACGATGCGTAGATGCTAGAGTATCTACTGTTTTTTCAAAGTCTGACATTCCTCCAGGGTAGGAAATCGCAGAATAGTCACCCACAGACAGATCTAATGGTGACTAAAAAATAACTCCCCATTTTAAAATACTTATAATTTACTTGATAAATATAATTTTTACAAGAAATGGATATGAGAGTAAACCGTTTAGCGTTTTATTTAACACTCGCAGTCAGCTTCTCGAAACACCCAAGTATCGCGTCAGCTGATTCCACTAAGAACTCTTTTCGTAAGGAAGACATAATCTGCTTATATTCAAGTTCTTCCAATGACTTGTTTTAGTATAGTAGACTTGCGCTTTTCACTAACACCAAAGAAAAGTCACAGAGTCTTAAATCGGATCTCCTAGCTGACCACTCATGAACAAAATAGGGAATTACATTTCAATGTCCCTATATATATATATATGTGTGTGTGTGTGTGTGTGTGTGTGTGTGTGTGTGTGTGTGTGTGTGTGTGTGTGTGTTGGGATCACCCCTTTTTGCACATAAGAATGGACTCACTTCATGTGTACATATAATCCTGCCTATACAGAGTACAGCAGGGGTTGAGTAGTAATTTGAGAGTCAGTAAGAATATAGACTCATTACCCGGACATACTTCACTACAAGACTGTATATATGGTTTCTAATGATAGTATTTCTAGTAATCCTGAATTGACTAACTCGTGTTCCAGTTTGTATATTTTTGTTCAATATAACTTATATTTTCTGTCTCCATATCTGCTTTTGTGATTTATTATTTTGTGTGGTTTCTCAAAAAGAATCCACAAATATATATATATATATATATATATATATATATATATATATATATATATATATATATATAAATTTTATAGTTAAGGTTAACATTGTAATTGTTGAAAAAAATTGAATTACTTTTGTTCATAGTTATAAAATTAAAAAGAATATATACTATTAACAGCTAATAAAAATCAAACGAATAATTTTGTTTTTTATGGTCTTCTTTTATTAAATTTATATATAAAAATAAATGTTGTTCCGTCTGAAAATTTATTTGAACATATTTTGGAGGGTAGTATATATTGAAATATCCTTTTAATACTGGAAATCTTATATCACACCTACTCAAATTCACTTACTCATCCAACTGTTAAAATAGCCCACCAGTGGGTGATATCACACCTACTCAAATTCACTTACTCACCCAACTGTTAAAATAGCCCACCAGTGGGTGATATCACACCTACTCAAATTCACTTACTCACCCAACTGTTAAAATAGCCCACCAGTGGGTGATATCACACCTACTCAAATTCACTTACTCACCCAACTGTTAAAATAGCCCACCAGTGGGTGATATCACACCTACTCAAATTCACTTACTCACCCAACTGTTAAAATAGCCCACCAGTGGGTGATATCACACCTACTCAAATTCACTTACTCACCCAACTGTTAAAATAGCCCACCAGTGGGTGATATCACACCTACTCAAATTCACTTACTCACCCAACTGCTAAAATAGCCCACCAGTGGGTGATATCACACCTACTCAAATTCACTTACTCACCCAACTGTTAAAATAGCCCACCAGTGGGTGATATCACACCTACTCAAATTCACTTACTCACCCAACTGTTAAAATAGCCCACCAGTGGGTGATATCACACCTACTCAAATTCACTTACTCACCCAACTGTTAAAATATCCCACCAGTGGGTGATATCACACCTACTCAAATTCACTTACTCACCCAACTGTTAAAATAGCCCACCAGTGGGTGATATCACACCTACTCAAATTCACTTACTCACCCAACTGTTAAAATAGCCCACCAGTGGGTGATATCACACCTACTCAAATTCACTTACTCACCCAACTGTTAAAATAGCCCACCAGTGGGTGATATCACACCTACTCAAATTCACTTACTCACCCAACTGTTAAAATAGCCCACCAGTGGGTGATATCACACCTACTCAAATTCACTTACTCACCCAACTGTTAAAATAGCCCACCAGTGGGTGATATCACACCTACTCAAATTCACTTACTCACCCAACTGTTAAAATAGCCCACCAGTGGGTGATATCACCCAAGTTGGGAAGCCCTGTTTTTGCTGCTGTACATTTCTTTTACCAGAATAACAAGAATTGTATTATTTTTAGTGATACTCTTTTTATACTCGCATGTTTATCACAATTTTTTTTAACAAATTATTTTAAATCTTAACCCATTTTTTACCCACAACGGAAAACTATTTATTATAATCAGAATGCTTAAGTTGGAAGAGGTATTAGATATTTAACGTAATATAAATACCAGAATTTAAAAGATGAGAAAATGTCCTTATATTATAAAAATGCAGAACAAACGATAACAATTTTGTATAATTTTAAGATATTTCTCTCAAAGGTATATTTTCATGATTCACTTTTGTTTTGCATAATCTAAGTCTAATTCATTGACTTTTAAATTGTTTCATAATGTACATCACAAATAACTGTTGGAACTGCTAGGTAAGCTTGATACATTTGGTAATAGATTTAAAATAATTAAGAATCCGTACTGTGAGCAAACCACCATTATAGGGACAGAAAATGAATTGTGTAGAAATAAAAAAAATAGAAACGTCCTGTATAATCCGTTACAATGAAATATATGCTTAAACATTTTAAAAGAACAAGATATTTAACTACGGTCTCTTTTTGTATTTTTGTTCGAAGAGAAAGTCGAAAAGGCGTAAAAGAGTGACGAAAATATTTGCTTGGAAATTCGATTGCTAAACGTATCAGATCAATAACGGAAAGCCGAATTGAAAAATATTTTAAAAGACGAAGTAAAAATTTAAAGATTTCTGGAAATTGGAATTTGCGAAAGCAGTCGTTCATAAATAGGAGCAATAAATTCCGGAAATTCAACGACTTTCTTTGAAAAACATAACTATTGATGCGTGCATAACAAATGTAAACCATTCGTAAAACATTTTACAATGTATCACTGTGTATGCATATGAATTATATATATATATATATATATATATATATATATATATATATATATGTGTGTGTGTTTGTGTGTGTATATATATATATATATATATACAATTGAAATACCATATCTAAAAATATAAACACACACACACACAGACCTATATATCGTGCAACCAGACTGGCAACTGGGTCCCTCCCATTCACAGTCAGGTTAGCCAAATGCAGACGACAATTCTACTCCTGCAGCTTCTTCTCTCGCACTTCCCGCCTGTGGAACTCGCTCCCGTATTCTTGCTTTCCTGACGGCTACAACCTCCAGAAATTTAAATGCAAAGTCAATACTCATCTACTAACCATCTACTGACTCTAGCTCTCTCCCCTCCCCTGTATAACCTTCCCTTTCTCTCCATCTATGTATCTGTCATCGCACCTGCTTTCTTAGCTTTCTATTGTTCCTTTCTAACTAGTTTGTACTCCTCACTCTTTTCTAATTAATCTTTTTACATTTATGTAGCCCCCTGCACATCAGTGGCGTTTCCGCCTTGCTCGGGGTGAAATGATTAAAAAAAAATATATATATATATGTACTCTTTCATTTAAAGCTTTCTCGTCAAAAAAGACCGACAATGAAAATTGTAATAATTTTTTCTTTAATTTTTAGAGTATACTTACATGTTATATTTTTAATAGAGATAAGGAATGTAAAACTGTTTCATAATTTCCGAATTTTCAAGCGTTTTCAGCCTCTTCACAGCCTATTTTCAAAGATCTCATTTTTCCGGTGTTGTTATATCCTCATGTGTGTGTGTTTGTGTGTGTGTGTGTGTGTGAGTGTGTGTGTGTGTGTTTGTGTGTGTGTGTGTGTGTGTGTGTGTGTATTTTTATATTTTGTTAGAAACCATATCTGAAAAATATACACACACACATTTGTATAGCATAAATATATAGCCGTATAACATTATTTGATATATATATATACATATATAAACTAAATTTTTTAAAATTAGAGTCAACGAAGGTGACAGAAGAAACTTAACATGCCAGTGTGAAAAAAACGCGTATGAACTTTCTGACGTGCTTACCACTTGACTTATCTATTTATACACGATACCTTGGCCATCATAAATGTTAACGGATTTCGACATGTGATGTCCCAAATTTATTCGCCTGAAGAGAGACAACTTTAAACTCGAAACACGTGTAGTCTCACTATGGACACTTAATATATCATAGAAAAAGCAAGTAATAATTATAATAATAGCAATAATATATCTACACTTTAAACAAAACGTTCACGGCTTTTCGCTCTTTTTCTTCTATAATTAAACTATAAATATGTATGTATGTGTGTGTCTATATTCTTTAGATATGGCATTGCAATTATTTACACTATTAACATTGTCCTCATCTTTGTTGCCATATTCATGACGTTTCGGCCGTTGTACGTTCCGTCTTCTTCACTGGGTCATATGTCCCAGTGGATAAAAGCGTTGGTTTAAATAATCCAGTGACTTGACCTAAAGTTCAATAGCTTGCTGTAACAAAGGTAAACAAATTCAAATATGGAGAGTTAAAATAACTGAAATTGTGATATCAGGAAGGAGTGCAGCACGTAGAACTAGAATAATCTACCCGGATGGACGAAATAAGGGGTTTGATTCAAAGAGAGTTATTCGAATGCTTTATTTTCCAAACATGGTTTTGACTGGGTTCATAGTTGATGTTACTAAGTGTTCTTTTTTATTTTTAGAGATCTCATTTTTTTTAATTTTTTGTTTAAACGTGGACGAGTCTATCTAATGGTAATTTGTGAAAGCAGTCTTACCGGAAATTCATCGACTTCCTTTGAAAAAAAATTATTGATGCTGCATAACAAATGTTAACCATTTGTAAAACATTTTACAATATAGCATTGTGTATAGGCACAAAAACCTATATGAATCATATATATATATATATATATATATATATATATATATATATATATATATATATATATATTGATGATTATCCACGTATACTGTCTTACTATGTATAGGAAAGAGTATTAATAAAAAATTTTTTGATTTTTAAAAAAACGTACTTTTTTAAACAGTATTTGTTTATTTTTAATATAGTTTTATATTTCAAACCGACCCCGGTTCTTCATCGGAAAAAAAAAATCACTTGTTTCCGATGAAGAACCGAGGTCGGTTTGAAATATAAAACTATATTAAAAATAAACAAATACTGTTTAAAAAAGTACGTTTTTTTTAAAAATCAAAAAATTTTTTATTAATACTCTTTCCTATATATATATATATATATATACTAGCATGATAGCCCGGCGTTGCCCGTGCAACTCAGATCCTTTTAGTAGTAGGAGAGGATGTCCATTTTTTTTTTTACATATTTTGTTTTTGTTTGAAAAAAAAAATTATATTTCTTTTTTTTCAAAAATACGGGGAAAGATATTCACATTTTTTATTGACCAAATGAATTTTAAAAACGTCGGAATAAAAATTAAATATAAAGGCTCATTTTTATTTTAATTTAACACGTGTGATTTGATTTCTGTGACGTAATGTAGTAACCATCTTAGATCTTAGATGTTTTACGAGCAAATGTAAACAATCGGCTCTATTGGCCAAAAAGTACAAAAAGGGAATTGCTGAACTTAAAACTCAAAAAGTATGTGTCGAACTAGTTTCCCTGTAGATATGTGTAGGAACAGTCACACACGGACTCACAGATTACCTTTTATATATATAGATATATATATATATATATATATATATATATATATATAATGGCAATACTACCATATCTAAAAATATAGATACACACACACATATATATATCTATCTATCTATATATATATATATATATATATATATATATATATAATGGCAATACTACCATATCTAAAAAATATAGATACACACACACACATATATATATATATATATATATATATATGCACTCTTTCGTTCATCGGTTTGGGTTTTCTGCCTTACCGCTTTTCACCTTTGTATTGTTAATTCCTTCAATCATCTCTGCTTTTCTAGATTCTTCCGAAGTGACTGACAATGCAAGTTGAAGTTTCTATAGATACGCTACGGGTGGAGTTTTGTAGGTTTCCGTCTCTGACCATATTTCAATTAGGATTCATTTTCGTAAAGAAAGTACAAGATGCAGGGTCCAATATTTCGATATTCTTAAGTCATTATCAAGGTAAGTAGAGAATATTCTGAAGAAATTTCCCCTTTGTCTTCGAAGAACTTGGATATGTAAATGTGTGTACATAGATAGTAACTACATTTCTTCTAGTTTCGAAATTTTCTAGGCCATGTAAGTGAACATAGGCATAAAAGTCCAACTTTGATATAACGCAAATTATGAAATAAACTTCGTTTAATACAGCACATAGCCGTTTATTATTGATGAAGCCAATAAATAAGCGATCCTTGACACACATTCCCACCCTTTTCTTACCCTCGAAGAATTCAGATACACATGCTCTGAATGTCGCAGATGTATACACTTGTTACATTAAAGGAACATTTCTCGTATGAAAAGAAATAAAAATAAAAACAAATTCACACATGGAATAACACGGTTAATCTAAAGCAGAAAACAATGAAAAATGAAAGAAAAATACCTTTTTAAATTATAAAAATCATAATAATAACTTTTTGCTCGTCGTTAGATTTCTACGTATACTTCCACAAGTTTTGTATTCATAACTTTCTGAGACTGGCATATTATTTTTATTTTGCTTTTTCGCATTCTCTTGTTTTATGTTATTTATTTATTTATTTTTTTTGTTTGGTACTATTTAATTCTTACGAGTCTTGTCTAAGGCGATTGGTTGTAACTCATAAGTAATATCATGCGCGGTATACGAGAGATCTGTTCTTGCGCCATGCAATATAGTTTGTTTCATATCGAATCAATAAGTACGGTTTTATGTGATTCGGTTTTATTGTTCTGAGTGCCAATCACTAAAGGACATTAAATATTGCGCTTTCGGTATGGAGAGGGGAAAGACATTCTTCAACTTGCATTGGCAGTCACTTCGAAAGAATCTGGATAGGCAGGAATGAATGAAGGAATTAGCAATACAAAGGCGAAAGGCGGTAAGGCAGAAAGCCAAAGGAACAAATCGTGGCAATATTTAAGGATGCGATGAACGAAAAAAAAAAAGGGAAGAAGAAGGAAGGAATGAATACTAATAATGAAGAAAAATAGGAATGAAATAAAAACACAGTAAATGAAACGATGAATAAAAAGCGTAGGAAAAGAAGAGAGACATACTACGAACGAACAAAATGGAAATAGATAGAATAAAAAAGAAAATAATAAGAAAGGAACGATTTTCAATACAGACAGATGATAGATTTGAAAGATGATGAAATAAATAAATAGAAGAGGAACAGAATCTGATAATAAAAAGAAAGATATATATCTTTAAAATATGAAAGAGTAATCACAAACAAATATAAAAGAAGAGAAATTCAAAGGGAATTCAGAAAAAAGAATGGGAAACTTTTAATAACATATACGTCATTTTTAAGTAGCTTAATTAGAGAAAAAAGCTTACTGAAATACTACAAGCTGAAAAACAGTTTAAAAAGAGGGAAAGCAATTAATTGAATAATCAGAATTAAATAATGATAAAATATTTACAGGCCATAACGTTAAGTTCAGATGGGTACACTGATGTTTAATATGGACTTATAAATAAACGTGCGTTGTCATTGTAACTCGTTGAAGAAAGAAAGGGAAACTTTCAATAACATAGACGTAATTTTTTAGGTAGTTTAATTAGAGAAAAAACCTTACTGAAATATTGCAAGTTGAAAAACAGTTTAAGAAGAAGGAAAGCAATTAATTGAAAAATCAAAATTAAATAATGATAATAATAATATTTACAGGCCATAACGTTAGGTTCAGATGGATAAACAGACGATGCAACATGGATATAAAAATATATGTGCGTTGTCATTGTAACTCGTTGTAGAAAGATTCTTATATTATTTTTTTAATATTTTGTAGGTTGTTTAAGGTGTATGAATCATATGACCCTAAACAGATCTTTTCTTTATGCGGTTTCATTTTCAGAGGCTTGGATTGTAGTTGAATACTTAAAGAATAAAAAGAGGTTTCTGAGAGGAATCCATTATCATATACATAGTAGTTATAAACCTTTATTTACACAAAATTTCGATGGAGCACAGGCACACACACAACCACACAATATATATATATATATATATATATATATATATATACTACCGGCTATAATTATTAGGCCATCTCAGTATTTTTAAAGAAATTATGTATTTCATACTATTTTTAGTATTTATTGTCAAGTGGATAATTCTAAATGAAAATAGAATGGTTCTTTTGTTATTATTACTCTGCAAAATGTTACAAGGCAGACAGGTAGCCTTTGCTTCGGCCAACCAATAAGAAGAAGAGACTAGCATGGGGAAGAGAGCACAAAAACTGGGTATCAGAACAGTTCATTTGATGTACATGCTATTGTGCAGTATTGACAAAAGAACCATTTTTAAAAACAATTATCCAATTAGCAATAAATACTAAAAATAGTATGAAATATATTATTATTTTTTTTTAACTTGGGTAGCCTAATGATTGTGGCAGGTAATGTATATGCGCCACTTTCATTAAAAATAATAGCCATTGTTAAGTTTCTATGTAATTTTTTATGTGATAGTATGATTTTTTTCAGGACATTATAAATTATATAAAAATTGTCCGAATGTTTTTTTCTTACAAGCGCTTTCGGCTATTCTGCTTATTTTACGTGTTACTAAATATATGTAGTATCATGTATTTTTTAAGAGTATTGTGTATAATTCATGTTCTGAACACATTAAGCACATTGTTAGCGAGTTCGTTATTAACATTAAATGTTGTATTTTTCTTTTTAATTTATAATGCTTCCATTATTGTTAGCTTTTTTGCAAGTAGACAATGCGATGTATATTGTGTTACTAACAAGTGTGTTATGGATAGGGTTTGATAGGTTTCTGTGTGTGTTTATTTGAGATCTAATTGAACTTTGCTCTGAGAGATGCAACGTGAGTCGTCGTGTCAATTTCGTAGTAGTGGGACTGATATAACTATCTACGAAATTGGGTAGATCAAGAAAACAGTTCCCCAAAAGACAGGTAAATCCCTAAATAATATTGATCGGTGTAGTTTTGATCTCGCAGATGAATTATTATTTTTGACGGTGTGTTTAGCAGTGTTAAATATTTCAACTGGCGGTTTTTTTTCACAAGATTTTCTTTTAATATGGGCTGAAATCCTGATCTTGATCAGACCTGATCGAATATCGGAGTATCGATTTCCGATATCAGAAGGAAAGTGGAGAAAATAAGTAGCCCATGACCTGACTGGAAGCCTAAAGAATATTTGTGTGAAGTTTGGTGAGAATCGGACAAAAATTGTGGATTTGTATAAAGAGCATACAGACAGGCAGACAGGCAGTTACACACACACACACAGACACACACAGACAAACACACACACACACAGACACACACAGACAGACACACACAGACAGACACACACACACCTACACACACACACACAAAAAAATATTGTTTTTTATATATATAGATATGCACTTAACTGATTTGTTAATATTCACTGTCCATATTTTTTAAAGAGAATATAAAATTTGCTTCTTCTAGACCATAACCAAAATCCATCATGTTTGATGGTAATTGACGGTTGGTTCAAACAATAGATCTTAGCGGCATTATCTGACCGCTACACACGACCGATAATTTAATTTTAATTTTACATTATAGGCTATCTCATATCAGGTGAAGATATATCCTTTATATAAACGCTAATTAAATTTTCAATTGTAACTAGACTACTAAATTAATGACCTCAAATTTTAAACCAATGGCCAACAATGAATGACGAGTATTGTGAAACATAATTAAAGGTATTATATATTTTTTTAATCATTTCACCCCGAGTAAGGCATTCCACTGCCACTATTGCGTAGGGGGTTACAGAGGTGCGGGGAAGTGATGAGAAAGGATGGCTAGATATAGGAAATGTCAGAAGGAGGGTTATAGAAGGTTAAGGATACCGAGTTGGTTAGATGGTGAGAGTGTTTGAGAGAATAGATGCAAGCTAGTGTGTTAGGAGGTGTCTATTGACCTTACATTAAAACTCCTGGAGATTGTAGCTGTCGGGGAAGTAGGCATATGGAAGGGAATTCCACAGGCAGGAAGCGCGAGAAAAGAAGCTGTTGGAGTAGAAATTACGGTTACATCTTTTCTGTTTCACTGTAAAAGGGTGGGTCCTAGTTGCTAATCTAGTATCTCGTGTAAATTCGTACCTAGGCGGCACCAATGACCTAAGTTCATCGAAGCAGAAGCCGTGAAAGTACTTATAGAAGAGGCAGAGGAGCCTATTATTTACTAGGTAGTTGATCAGTCAGACAGACAATGTAATTGACTGGCGTTGATTGAAGATTTAGTCGTGAACTCTGCGATTTATTATTTATTTGTTTAAATTCTAGATCACCACGTTGTTCACATTACTTTTCATGCCCACATGATTATGAACAGAATGAAGAAAAGATCTGAAATTGAATCCGTTAAAAAGCACAACAGCTATTACTATTACTATTAAAATTATATTCATTTTTTGTGCATTCTTTTATGTGCATTGTTGTGCAGTGTATATCGGCTCGGAACGAAAAATCGGGGAGTCGAGTTCGAATTCCAATGGAATATCTTGCATTCACTTTTTTTTTTAATAAGCGTTTCACCCCGAGCAAGGCATGTCACTGCCACTACTGTGCAGGGGGCTACGTAGAGTGGAGAAAGGCTGATTAAATATAGAAAATGACAGAGGGTGGGTGATAGGCGGGTAAGGATACCGAGAATGAGGGTTGGGTAGATGAGAGTGTTGTGAGAATAGTTGGGAGTTAGTGTGATAGGAGGTGTCTATTGACCCTACATTTAAACACCTGGAGATTGTAACTGTAAACAGACTTGTGAAAGGGAGTTCCACAGGCGGGAAGCGCGAAAAAAGAAGCTGTTGGAGTAGAATTTACGGTTACATCTTATTTGTTTAACTGTACTTACGCACAAATATCATTGGGAAAGGTATTAATCCGTCTCTACCCTCTAGTTATGGATTAAATAACAGTACAGAGTTTGGTTCTATAGCCTTAGCTGGCAACCAATCTACCGCAGAAAACAATGGCAACCTATAGCGGGATAAACTTCTGCCCCGTCAATCATATCTCTTTCAAGTCATGATCGCCTAAAACGTGTATCACGTATGGCACTTAACTGACTGAATGAAGATAATAGCTGGAAACAAGTAAAGCAGCTTTGCAGAACATGGCAGCAGTTGAAGAACAGCAGAAACTTTTTGAAAACTTCACTAATCAATTTTCTAAAAGACTTGATTGTCATTTGAACTGTTTGTTTATACAGCAAGTATGTATTCCTTAGAATTATTTATACAGCATGTATTTAACTGCATTTTTTCTCTTTCTTCTTCAATTGGAGTAGATAGTCTAAACTATCACCCGTTTCACACTCCACCCACGTCTGTGTAACAGGTGTAGAGGCTCATCCCTTGTTCCCTGTTTAGGATGTGGTTACCGGTTTTCTCTTCCAATCTTCACTTTTTCTTTTTTTTTCAATTGGAGTAGATAGACTAAACTATCGCCCGGTTAACACTCCACTCACGTTTATTGAACAGGTGTAGAGGCTCATCCCTTGTTCCCTGTTTAGGATGTGGTTTCTCTCTTCTAATCTGTTCACCCTTACGTAGCCCCCGGCACATCAGTGGCATTACAGCCTTGCTCGGGGTGATATGATTAAAAAAAAGCTTCTAATGGGCATAAAGTGCGGGACCAGTTTTATATTGTAATGAACTGATCCCCTACTAATTACTACTTATTAATACAATCCATCTCTTCTCCCTCAGCTATAGTCTAAAGAGCAGGGTAGAAAATCTTCTGATCAGTCAGTCATGTCTCGTTCGAGACATGATCGCCTAAATCGTGTATGACGTATGGCACTTAACTGACTGAATGAAGATAATAGCAGGAAACAAGTAAAGCTTCTAATGGGCATAAAGTGGGGGACCAGTTTTATATTGTTATGAAGTAATAAACTGATCCCCTACTAATTACTACTTATTAATATAATCCATCTCTTCTCCTTTCATATAGTTTAAAGAGCAGGATAGAAAATCTTCTGCCCAGTCCGTCATGACTCTATCGAGACATGAACACGAAAGCATGTATCACGGATGACAATTTACTAACTGAATTTTCGGCTGTTGTACGCTCCGGCCTTCTTTAGGTGCTAGGAATTTCAAAACGGACACCGGAGTATATCATATACCCCAGTGATTGTAATAAAGGGTTCGGTTCGAAAATCCTAGCACATGAAGAAGGCCGAAACGTCGTACAAATATCAACAAAGATGAGGAAAATAGTCCGAATAATGTAAATACTGTAAATACTACTTCATCTCAGAAATATAGACAAATAGAATCATCTATTAGTAAACGTCGTAGAAATGGCAAAAAAGATGAGGATAATAGTCCGAATAATGTAAATACTGTAAATACAACCTCATCTAAGAAATATAGACAAATATAATGATCTATTATTAAACGTTGGACAAATGGCAACAAAGATGAGGACAATAGTCCGAATAATGTAAATACTGTAAATACTACGTCATCTCAGAAATATAGATAAATAGAATGATCTATTATTAAACGTCGTAGAAATGGCAACAAAGATGAGGAAAATAGTCCGAATAATGTAAATACTGTAAATACTACCTCATCTCAGAAATATAGACAAATACTTTAGTATCCTCAGCTTGTCATTTGAATTATGGGCTCATCCTTTGCTGATAACCATGCATTCTATTTTCGTGTTGTTTATACTTAGTCTTTTCTTTTTGCTTTCCTTCGCTACCTTTGTAGATTCCTTTTCGTTTTTTTTATTAACACTGCGTCATTTGCATATCCAATGTTGTTAAGATTATGGCTTCCAAAAATAAATCCTGTAGGGCTAATAATTCTCTCAAAACTGCATGGTGCAACAGGAGAAAGCGTGCTAAAAGCCACCAGGGACAGGGAGATGTAGAAAGCCATGATTGCCTACGTCCTGAAAGGACATGGTCCATAAAAGAAGAAGAACCCAAGGCGGCACACGATTCATATCTAAATTAAGTTTTTAATCATTTCTCCTTGAGAAAGGGGACAAAGTCAATAAAATGCAAGAATTATAGAGTGTGAAAGAATCCAAGAAAAATTATTAAGACGGGAAGACGATAAAAGAACAGATATTATGGTGAGAAGGATGATGATTTACGAGGGTCATTCAATAAATAAGGTGAATTTTTTGGTATAAGGACTTCTACGAGGGTCATTCAATAAATAGGGTGAATTTTTTGGTATAAGGACTTCTACGAGGGTCATTCAATAAATGAGGTGAATCTTTCGGTATAAGGACTTCTACGAGGGTCATTCAATAAATAGGGTGAATTTTTTGGTATAAGGACTTCTACGAGGGTCATTCAATAAATAAGTTGAATTTTTTGGTATAAGGACTTCTACGAGGGTCATTCAATAAATAAAATGAATTTTTCAGTATAAGGACTTCTACGAGGGTCATTCAATAAATAAGGTGAATTTTTCGGTATAAGGACTTCTACGAAGATCATTCAATAAATAAGGTGAATTTTTCGGTATAAGGACTTCTACGAGGGTCATTCAATAAATAAGGTGAATTTTTCGGTATAAGGACTTCTACGAGGGTCATTCAATAAATACGGTGAATCTTTCGGTATAAGGACTTCTACGAGGGTCATTCAATAAATAAGGTGAATCTTTCGGTATAAGGACTTCTACGAGGGTCATTCAATAAATGAGGTGAATGGGGTCAGTTATCAAGTTTTTGTTTGCTGAAGGGTGTCAAACCAGTTGAAATTCATAGGAGATTGTCAACTCTGTATCGTGTCACATGTTTCAGGCAAAAAAGTCTACAAGTCGACTCAATTGTTTAAAGAAGGACGGAGCAGTGTTGAAGATGAAGGCAGGCCTACAGAAGTGAAGTATCCTGAGGTGATCGTACACTGGATATAAATTTTGGAAGATCAATGCTGATTGAAAAGCAAAAAGCCGATAGAGAGTTCCACAAACAAGTTCGGAAGAAGAAACTGTCAACATAGAACTTACGGTTATACCTGTCAGTTTCTAATGTAAAATGATGAAATCTAGGTGTCAATCGATTCTTTCGCTTAAATTTATAAAACTCAACGTATCAAAATCACCAGATAATTACCGTGAACATATTTATAGAAAAGGCAAAAGGAAGCTATGTTACGATTGATAAAACAATGACATCTTTGCTTCTGTGTATATAAAGATGGGCAGCTTATTAAATGTGACATTGCTTCAATAAAGTCCCTTATAGGACGAAACACGTTGGCTAAGTAGAGTTTTTTTTTCTTATCACTTTTATTCATTTTGTCTTTTCTACAGATACATTCCATCTGAGATAAGTTTGATTAATAAGAAAAACACAATTTTTACAAAATAAATTGTTGTTTCTAGACACTTCAAGCCTTTGAGTTGTAGGAATATTTATATAGTGTTATCTTTTTTAAATTTTCATCTTTGATTTTTTGCCTCACACGGGCATTGAACACTAATTATTGTTTCCGTTTTGAGTGTGAAATATTTGCATTATTTTATGCCTGTAGCCATAAAGTAGGATGTGTGTTGTGGTGCATTAGATATTGACTCAGAACAACAAATCGGGGTGCCGAGTTCGAACTCCGGTTGAACGTCCTTGTATTCACTTACTCACAAATACCCTGGGGTAAGGTATTAATCTGTCTCTTCCCTCCAGTTATGAGTTAAATAATAGAACAGATTGGGTTCTACAACCTTGGCTAGCAACCAGAAAGCAATGGCAACTTACTGCGGGATAATCTTCTGCCCAGTCAGTCATGTCTCTTTCGAGACATGATCGCCCAAAAGTGTGTATCACGTATGGCATATAACTGAGTCATAAAGTAGTAGTAGTAGTAGTGTGTGTGTGTGTGTGTGTGTGTGTGTGTGTGTGTGTGTGTGTGCGTGCAGTGGATTGTGAATGCGTCTGCTTCGTCTATATTGCTTATGAATCATAGAGGATAAACCCCGTTGAAGTGTAAGATCATGATCTTCAAACCAATAGTAAAAAGGTTAAAAAAAACGACAATAATTTTATTTCAGTTGCATCTTACCCCTACCTAACGAACTGAATCAAAAGCACGCACCCCCATCCCCCCCCCATCCCCACCATCACGCCAACGGGTTTTGTTTTTTTTTGGTGCTTTACATAATATGATATAAAATGTTTGGCTACTGACAGCTCCAACTGAAGAAAGCAGGCAGTAGAACACAGGTGACCGATTTTGTAGGCCACGGAATTATTGAATGCATTGTTTGTCCTGGTTTTGCACTCATTTCTCGTGTACCAAAGAGTCAAGTCTAAATAGAATGACACTTGTTTTTTTGTCAGACCTGCAGTTTCTTTTTTTAAGTTTCTGTTTGCAGTTAGTATTAAGAGACGTCTGAAGTTTAAGGACGGGGTATGTGCTTCAAAGATACTGGTGGGTGCGAGATTTGGTGTCAGATGTTATTGAGTATAGCGACGAAGTGTTAACGCTCGACGTTCTGCTGTTCAGTGTATTGTGCGGTCACTTGGACGGGTGTGTGTATAAGAGACGTTAGAAGGTGAGATGTAAAGTGCCGCTTTATATACGTTTTTTTTTTTTATCTACAAAACATTTG
This sequence comes from Ascarosepion bandense, assembly GCA_037127315.1. Classification (NCBI taxonomy): domain Eukaryota; kingdom Metazoa; phylum Mollusca; class Cephalopoda; order Sepiida; family Sepiidae; genus Ascarosepion; species Ascarosepion bandense. The sequence goes on from JBBBDQ010000390.1 coordinate 3,563,640, forward strand.
TATAACAGAAACGGAATGTGGAAGGTAAGTTTGAATAAAAGGAAACTTCTGAAGAGTTGTTAGTCCGGGCGGTGTATTATTATTAAAAAAAAAAAGCAGTTATGCGCCGTCAGTGGGCATTTTATTTGAAGGGTGATTGCCTTGTCGCTTAGGGTCATGGCGGTCATGAAATAGGTGATTGATTGAACAAAACAGGAAATGAAAACGATAGAAAAATGCATGAGAAAAAAAAAATGAAAGGAAAAGAAACTGGATTATCTCCTTGTGGAGAAAAGATGAAGGAATTTGGAAAAAGAAACGTGTATTTGTGCTTAACAAAAATGTTACAAAATAGAAAAGTATACAATAATCCAGGCAACTAAAAAGAACAACATTTGAACGTAGTGAAAGAAAGAAAAAAACACGAATGAAAGTTGTTAAAAAAATAATAAAAAATAAACAAATAAGACATGAAAAGGCACTCAAAAGACAAAGAAATAATGGCAGGAAGATGATATGAAAAAAAAAAAAAAGAAAAAGTTCTATAAGAAAGAAAAAATACAAATGATCTGAGTATGTACGTAAGTATGAGGAGATGATGATATATATATAATTCAGAGCTACAAATAAATAAATAAAAAAAGGCCGACCAGTGATAAGGAAATTTTTAAATAAAAGATATGCATGACGAATGTTGGGTATCTCAAGAGATAAACGCCCCTAATGCCTTTTCCAAATTCACCAAACATTTGTGCGTGTATATATATATATATATATATATATATATATATATATATGCGTATGTGTGTGTGTGTGTGTGTGTGTGTGTGTGTTAAAGTTCCTGCAACCTCTCTGAAAACGGCTCATGTGAGCCGAAAGATTAGAACCAGCATTATAAGAAAATATCCAAATGCTGGAAATTTTTCTCTTTATTTTCACCTGAAATTAATTCCAAAATTCCAAAATTTTAACGGCTCATGATTAAACATCATAAACATTCATTCGATACACTAAATATATATGTATATGTGTGTGTGTGTGTGTGTGTTTGTGTGTGTGTGTGTATGTAAATAATAAGAAAGTACAAAAGATAAAAATGACGCGTTTTGCTGATAGCTTCTACTCTCTCTCTCTCTCTCTCTCTCTCTCTCTCTCTCTCTCTCTCTCTCTCTCTCTCTCGCTCTTTTGTGAACGACTGTGTCATGGAAAAACACCGCACTATACAAACTAAAACGTATTGCCCCAATATATGTTATCTGTACGGGCAGTGGTATATATAAAGAAATACATAAAATTATCTATATGTGTTCATGATTATATATATATATATATATATATATATATATATATATATATATATATTGTTTAATATCAATTGATTGTTTATTGATTGTTTAGCATAATAACTCGTTTACAAATGGAAAATATTCAAAATTTATAGAATAAGCCTAATAACTCGTTTACAAATGAAAAATGTATATAAGGATCTTGGAAGAGTTCACGATGTTATCTAACTGATGGCGTTCCCAAAACTGCGTGCGTGTAGTTTCAAATGGTAACGCATCTATAATGAAGTACTATAAGCAAGCTTTAAATTCATTGCATGTCATTTCGCCGGAGTGTAAACAAGTTTGTTTTGCATAATGCTAAACATGTCGGATTTCGTAACAAAAATTGTATTTGTAGGGATTTTTACTGCACTACTTTATTCAAAAGAAATCTTCAGCTGAAGCGCACCGAATTCCTGTTTGGACTTACAGCGACCACGCTCTGTAGAAAACAACATGTAGAGATGGGTTTAGATGCTTCAAAAATAATTATTTTGATATTGAAGATAAAGCACTCTCTGGTGTACTGAGAAAGGTTGAAGTCAAAGAATTCGTTTTATTATTTCATGAAGACTCATACTAGGCGCAAGCTGAACTTGCAGAATCATTAAAAGTAGTTTACACAACAATTTTGAAACGTTTGTAAGCATTAAAAATGATTAAAAAGCAATATCATTGACTGAAGCTGTCTTGTCAAGTGTGAACAGCTGATTCAACGGTAGAAAAAAGTTTTTTATTGCATCACATCGTGACTCGTGATAAAAAGGGGATACACTACGATAACCCTAAGAGTTATCATCGGGTAAGACCGGCCATGCATCAACGGCAGCTATACAAACATAAACACGACATTTGCTTTTACAACCTGATAGCGCTTGGTGACATGTTACAAAACGGGCGAAAACCAGCATTAAAACGCTTAAATCGGAAGTCCTACGCCACCTGCTGTATTCAGCATACATTGCCCTGTCCAATTACCACTCGTTTCTATCGATGACACATGGTCTGGCTGAGCAGCACTTTCAATAGTATGAAGATGTCAAAAAGTGGGTCATCTCGTGATTAGCCTCAAATAACGGGTCGTTTTTTCCGACGTGTATTTTTGCTAATACTTTTTATAAAAAAAAAATTCATAAAATTAATCGAAATTATTCGAAATCCTTATAGTGTATTTGGGAAACAATCTCTTTTGAGATACGCAGGTTTTATAAAAAATGACAGAAAAGGTATTAAGTTTTTTATAAAATTTTTCATGTGTTCTCATGATTATTTCTTTTCAGAACTCAAATTATATAAAAATTGTCCAAAGCTTTTCTACTTTCGAGCGCTTTCGGTTATACTTTTAACCATTATCAAGAATTTTGCTTGACTTGAAAATAAATATGTGTAAATTTTAAGTATACAGTGTTATGTATGTCTTAATGTCCGAACACGTTAAGCACATTGTTACCATGTTCTTAATTGACGTTATTAAATGTAGGATTTTGCTTCTTTATTAGTAGTGCCTCTATTATTTTTATTCATTTTACACATGTTTATTTACAAGTAAAACAAAATTCATACTTGATAATGGCTAAAAGTGTAGCCGAAAGCGCTCGAATGTACAAAAGATTTGGACAATTCTTTTATAATTTGAGTTCCAAAAATAAAAAAATATTATAAGAACACATGAAAGATGATATAAAAACTTAATAATAATACATTGTATATCATTTTTTATGAAACCTTCATATATATATATATATTCCATTTTTAAAAGAGTTATTTCGCTACCCAGGTTTCCACCATGATTGGTGTTTTCAGGCGATTTTTAATAACTGATTTTACCTTTTACCGTTTTTCTTTTGAAGATCGCTCTTTTACAATATAATTCTCAACCAAACAGACAAATCAAAAACAACGATAGTAAAAGAAACATTATCTGCTTCAAACCAACATTTAATTTAGAAGTAAAGACAAAGATAGGACAAATATTTTCTAAACTAATAGATAGGCATGTTCCAAAAGAATCAGAACTAAACAAAATTTTCAACAAAAACACAATCAAATTAATTTATCGTTGCACTAGTAATTTAGATATTTTCATAAAAAACAAAACGCCAGAAACTTAAATAGCATCGTACAAAACCACCAACAAAGAATACAACTGTATGGACAAAAATAAATGTCCACTTCAACACAAAAGAAATAATTTATAAGGCAGAGGAACATGACCCAGAAGGCTAAAACAAAATATATTTGGGCTCAACCAAAGACACCTTTAAGACCAGGTGGTTCAACCACAGATCTACATTTAAAATAGAAAAATTAAAATCAATACAAAATTGTCTAACCTCGTCTGGTAATTGAAATCAAAATATGGAAAAGACCCAGACATAACGTGGAGCATTGTAAAAACAGCCAAGCCTTACAACGGTTGACAAATATGTAGACTGTGCCAAGAAGACAAATTAGAAATGATGATATACCCAAATAAAGTCGAAATATTAAATGAAAGAACAGAAATTATGACTAAATGCATCCACACTAAGGATGAAAACGTCATAATTCGTTTTAATTTAAACAATACGCGTTCATAAATTCTCTGCCACGCGAACGTTCAAATAAAACACCGTTACAAGAAAGTTCTTAAAAAGAAAAACGGTAAAAGGTAAAATTAGTTATTAAAAGTCGCTTGAAAACACCACTCATGGTAGAAACCTGGGTAGCGGAATAACTCGTTTGAAAATGAAAAATATTGAAAAGTTCTACAATATAAAGGTATCGAACACTTTTTAAATCAAATGTGTACTGATCTAACTCTATTAGGACCAAAAACTAAGTATTAAACAATTATATATATATATATATACACGGGTGTGTGTGTCTGCGCCTGTGTGAGTGAGAGAAAGAAATGAAAGATATGTTTGCGTGTATACATGCAAAGATATATAAGAGTAGGCATTTATTTTTGTATGATCATGTTTTTACATTTATACATACAAAAGAAATCTTAATATATGTATATGTCTCGCTTGGTGTGCAAGTATGTACAAGTATAGACCAGTATATACATGAAAACACCGTTTTCAGTGGGCCTATTTAAAACGCAACACAGAAAATTACTTTAATATATGAGTGACCACCCTCTGGATTACTAAGTTTTATTTATGGTCTCCACCCATTCTCAGAGATCATAACACATTTTCGTTACATATAACTCTGTTTTTCTTTCATTTTAGCCTGAAGAAGCAAAAGAGAGAAAATACTCTCAATGAAACGCGTCGCTTAATAATTTTTCCCCATTGTGTGACTTCACATTTTTTTTACAGGTACAAACATATAAGCTTGTCTGTTTGTTTTGTTTTCCATTCATATAAGTTAAGTTAAGGACGAACGATAAATATTGTTAAGGATATCAGTTAGTTAAGTACCATACTTGATACACGCTTTGGGCGATCATGTCTCCAAAGAGACATGTCTGACTAGGAAGAAGATTATCACGCAGTAGGTTGCCATTGCTTTCTGCGGTAGACTGGTTTCCAGCCAAGGCTATAGAACCAAGTCTTTCTTAATATTTAATCCATAACTAGAGGGAAGAGACAGATTAATAACTTTCCAAGGGGTATTTGTGCAAAAGTGAATGCAAGGAATTCAACTGGAACAAATTAGATTCCTACCTATTTTTCTCAAACTATTTCTTGAATATTCATGTCCGTAGATATATATAAATATAAAATACTAGCAGTATAACCCGGAGTTGCTCGGGTGTAATGAAAGCTTTAAAACTAATCCATGGTCCTGGAGCTCAGACTCAGCCTAAAGAATATTTGTGCGAAGTATGGTGAAAATCGGATAAAAATTGTGGATTTGTATAAAGGACATACAGACAGATAAACAGGCACACACACAAATATTTTGCCTTATATATATATATATATATATATATATATATATATATATATACTAGCAGTATAGCCCGACGTTGCTTGGGTGTAATGAAAGCTTTAAAACTAATACATGGTCCTGGGTCGACCAGCCTAAAGAATATTTGTGCGAAGTATGGTGAAAATCGGATAAAAATTGTGGATTTGTATAAAGGACACAGACAGACAGCAGGCACACACACAACATTTTGCCTATATATATATATATATATATATATATATATATATATATATATACTAGCAAAAAGTATAGCCCGACGTTGTTGCATTTAGAAAGCTTTAAAACTAATCCATGGTCCTGGAGCTCAGACTCAGCCTAAAGAATATTTGTAAAGGCATGGTGAAAATCGGATAAAAAAATTGTGGATTTGTATAAAGGACATACAGACAGATAAACAGGCACACACACAAATATTTTGCCTATATATATATATATATATATATACTAGCAGTATAGCCCGACGTTGTTGGGTGTAATGAAAGCTTTTAAAACTTAATCCATGGTCCTGGAGCCCGACTCAGCCTAAGCTGAATATTTGTGCGAAGTATATAAAATCTGATAAAAATTGTGGATTGTATAAAGGACATACAGACAGATAAACAGTACACACACAAATATTTTGCCTTATATATATATATATATATATATATATATATATATATATATATATATATATATATACTAGCAAAGAATTCGACGTTGCTTGGGTGTAATGAAAGTCTTTAAAACTAATCCATGGTCCTGGAGCTCAGACTTAGCCTAAAGAATATTTGTGCGAAGTATGGTGAAAATCGATAAAAATTGTGGATTTGTATAAAGGACATAAGAGATAAACAGGCACTATACACAAATATTTTGCCTTATATATATATATATATATATATATATATATATATACTAGCAGTATAGCCCGATTGCTTGGGTGTAATGAAAGCTTTAAAACTAATACATGGTCCTGGAGCTCAGACTGCTTCAAAGAATATTTGTGAAGTATGGTGAAAATCGGATAAAATTTGATTTGTATAAAGGACATACAGACAGATAAACAGGCACACACACAAATATTTTGCCTATATATATATATATATATATATATATATATATATATATATATATATATATATATACTAGCAGTATATTCCACGCTGCTTGGGTGTAATGAAAGCTTTAAAACTAATACATGGTCCTGGAGCTCAGACTGCAGCCTAAGAATATTTGTGCGAAGTATGGGTGAAAATCTGATAAAATTGTGGATTTGTATAAAGGACATACAGACAGATAAACAGGCACACACACAAATATTTTGCCTTATATATATATATATATATATATATATATATATATATATATATATATATACTAGCAGTATAGCCTGACGTTGCTTTGGGTGTAATGAAAGTAAAACTAATATATGGTCCTGGTTCAGACTCAGCCTAAAGAATATTTGTGCGAAGTATGGTGAAAATCGGATAAAATTGTGGGATTTGTATAAAGGACATACAGACAGATAAACAGGCACACACACAAATATTTTGCCTTATATATATATATATATATATATATATATATATATATATATATATATATACTAGCAGTATAGCCCGACGTTGCTTGGGTGTAATGAAAGCTTTAAAACTAATCCATGGTCCTGGAGCTCAGACTCAGCCTAAAGAATATTTGTGCGAAGTATGGTGAAAATCGGATAAAAATTGTGGATTTGTATAAAGGACATACAGACAGATAAACAGGCACACACACAAATATTTTGCCTTATATATATATATATATATATATATATATATATATATATATATATATATATATATATACTAGCAGTATAGCCCGACGTTGCTTGGGTGTAATGAAAGCTTTAAAACTAATACATGGTCCTGGAGCTCAGACTCAGCTTAAAGAATATTTGTGTGAAGTTTGGTGAGAATCGGATAAAAATTGTGGATTTGTATAAAGGACATACAGACAGATAAACAGACACACACACAAACACCTTGCCTCATATATATATATATATATATATATATATATATTATCGACTTTCTGCACTATTGTAAGAACTGCAACCTTGAAACTTCTGAAAATCATTTTTTATGTCTTTGTCTATGAGTGTATCAAATTTGATTAAAATCGGACCATTCCTTCTATAACCCGATTTTTTCGATTATCGATTTTCGATATTTATCAGGGGTACCTCGACACAAAACCTAGCTATGAACACTCGCAGACGCTTATAGTACAACTGTGTAAATTTTCAAGAATATCGATTCAGCCGTTTCGGAGTCTATAGATAACGGACACACACACACACACACACACACACACACACACATACGCACACACAGAGACAAAGTTCCATTTATGAATAAGTTTAGATACTGTTTAATACTTAAAAAAAGACCAAAAAAAAAGTAAAGTATCTTGTCAAATATTATTATCAATTAAAAATAACGCTTAAATAAAAAATAAATCGGATTTAATAATATTTAATAATATTTAATAATATTTAATAAAGTATCTTGTCAAATATTATTATCCATTAAAAATAACGCTTAAATAAAAAAATAAATCGGATTTAATAATATTTAATAATATTTAATAATATTTAATAAAGTATCTTGTCAAATATTATTATCCATTAAAAATAACGCTTAACTAAAAAATAAATCGGATTTAATAATATTTAATAATATTTAATAATATTTAATAATATTTAATAAAGTATCTTGTCAAATATTATTATCCATTAAAAATAACGCTTAAATAAAAAATAAATCGGATTTAATAATATTTAATAATATTTAATAATATTTAATAAAGTATCTTGTCAAATATTATTATCCATTAAAAATAACGCTTAAATAAAAAATAAATCGGATTTAATAATATTTAATAATATTTAATAATATTTAATAAAGTATCTTGTCAAATATTATTATCCATTAAAAATAACGCTTAAATAAAAAATAAATCGGATTTAATAATATTTAATAATATTTAATAATATTTAATAAAGTATCTTGTCAAATATTATTATCCATTAAAAATAACGCTTAAATAAAAAATAAATCGGATTTAATAATATTTAATAATATTTAATAATATTTAATAAAGTATCTTGTCAAATATTATTATCCATTAAAAATAACGCTTAAATAAAAAATAAATCGGATTTAATAATATTTAATAATATTTAATAATATTTAATAAAGTATCTTGTCAAATATTATTATCCATTAAAAATAACGCTTAAGTAAAAAATAAATCGGATTTAATCTATTTCCTAAAACTTACCTTTGTTTACGTTAGGGTGTGGGGCATAGGAAATTAAGAATTAAAATCAACAATCAGAATTGAAACACGACCGATTTGACATCAGTTGGATATTATAATTTTAAGCTATTGTCGCACGGCGAAGAAAGGCAGATTTTAGCGTCTTATATGCACAATGTAAACAAACTATCAACATAAAATATAACATTTCGCTGTATCACTGTTCATCAGTATAAATAGACATCCGATTGCTTTTCAGCCAGAATTGAAACGTCGTACAAATGGCAATAAATATGAGGATAATAGTCCGAATAATGTAAATACTGTTTATACTTCCTCATATCAGAAATATATGACAAATAAAATGATCTATTATTAAACGTCATTCCAATGGCAACAAAGATGAAGACAATAGTGCGAATAATGTAATTACAGTGAATACTACCTCATCTCAAAAATATGGACAAATAGAATGATCTATTATTAAACGTCGTACAAATGGCAACAAAGATGAGGAAAATAGTCCGAATAATGTAAATACTGTAAATACTACTTCATCTCAGAAATATAGACAAATATAATGATCTATTATTAAACGTCGTAGAAATGGCAAAAAGATGAGGATAATAGTCCGAATAATGTAAATACTGTAAATACTACCTCATCTCAGAAATATAGACAAATATAATGATCTATTATTAAACGTTGGACAAATGGCAACAAAAATGAGGAAAATAGTCCGAATAATGTAAATACTGTAAATACTACCTCATCTCAGAAATATAGACAAATAGAATCATCTATTATTAAACGTCGTACAAATGGCAACAAAGATGAGGACAATAGTCCGAATAATGTAAATACTGTAAATACTACTTCATCTCAGAAATATAGACAAATAGAATGATCTATTATTAAACGTCGTAGAAATGGCCACAATGATGAGGACAATAGTCTGAATAATGTAAATGCAGTAAATACTACCTTATCTCAGAAATATAGACAAATCCATCAGGTTTATAAGCCTTCCATCTCACACCACACACTCAGACAATCATTCCAATAAAATGACTTGCATATCTGTTTGATAACTTGAAATGTCTAACGACTGAAAATTCTTCTCGGGTTTCTGGATATGCCTTTTGGCGTTCTTTTAACATTTTTTATTATTATTCTTAATATAATTTAATTTTGTCCGTTTCACTCCAACGGTTGAATGTGTTAATTCACATTTTATTAATTTATTTCTGAGTAGTCAATTAAGAATTAAAATCAACTTTCTTTTAACATTTACAAGAATTCACAATGACATAAGAAATCCTGGTTTTTTCCCAAATAAGTAAAAGGTTTGAAAATGTGCTTAAAGAAAAGTTGAAACCAGAATAGTTGATATTAAATTGATATTCTGACCATAATGACTTCACGATCCAGCGCAAAAAATCTAAAGAACTATAAATGCTTCGATCAGGACAGACGACAATTTAAAATGTAACAAGGCAGACATTTCAAGTCGACCCGGACATAAGGTCGCTTCGCACGTTGTCCTCTTTCTCCTTCTTTCTCGTGTGGTGATTCCTTTTACTTCTTCTTCTCCATCCAAAGACATTCCTACCAAACAAACGCTCATACATATATACCTACATACACATAAACTCTTTCCAACAAATTACTACTACGAACATTCTATAACTCTTGATACCTTCAAATTTCTCATTGAACTTCTAAATTCTACAATTCCTGTTTTCTTTTCTTTTAATAAATTTAACATGAAAAATGTATATGTTTATCATTCCAGTATTGCACACTATCCACACATTCCAACCAGCTGGGAGTTCGGAGTTCGGTTATGTATGACACAAGGCCGAATTAAGAAACATTAACCTTGGACAATATCATCGAAAATGAGGACAAAACTGGAAGCGGCCGAAATGTGGTTCTACAGAAGGATGCAACGATGAGGTGCTGGAAAGAATGGCAACAAAAAGGAAATTGATGCTGAGCATCAGGAAGAGACAACTGAAGTTCCTGGGACATGCAATGAGGAAAGAGAGCCTGGAGAACCTGATACTGACTGGTCAGATAGAAGGAAGGAGAGACAGAGGAAGGCGGATAACATATTTACAGGGCCTGATCAGGTGGTTGCCAGGATCAACAGGAGCAAATATACTAAGAGCCACAAGGCATAGGGAGACGTGGAGAACCATGATCGCCTACGTCCTGAAGGGACAGGGCACCTAGAAGAAGAAGAACCTTCTCCCTGTAGCTTTAAGGATACGACATTGAGCAGATATGTATATTTCAAGAATCGGGAGAAGTATGTGTTCAAAAGAACTATTTAGGATTTGTTTGATCAAGAGGTTCTACGTGACCGAGTGAAAAATAGAAAAAAGATAACTCATGCCGGTTTCCCTAGTCGACGAAGGTTTGAATCCGGCTGGAGTATGCATATCTTCCAAAAAAGTTTTCTCAAACATTCAGGGCGGTTAATATAAATACATGTATACTGTTTAATAATAAAAACAGAACAACTACTCAAATATTAGTATCCATTAAATATGACGAAATGGAATGAAATAAATCGGTCATATATCGGATTAAAAAAGGAAAGAGTATATAATATATCGGATTATGAAATGAAATCAATAAATCAGTAATATATCGGATTTAAGTCATTTTTTAATATATATATAAAGAAGTATCGTTGGCAATTCAAAAGGTTAAGTTCACGTAATTCGATGTGAACTCAGTGTTAGAATTTAACAGATAATTATAATTAATATAAAATAAATTTAATTAAAATAAATTGAACGAATTTATAAAGTCCTTTGGTGATTTATTTCGC
>JBBBDQ010000390.1:3582500-3587500 GCA_037127315.1 Ascarosepion bandense
CACATATATATATATATATATATGTATATGCGCATATGATAATTATCTAAACATATTAAATACAATGCTTGACATTTTGTTTTTATTTTCACCAGAAAATAAAGCCAAAAGACGTTGTTTAGTGAGGTTCATGATTAAACATAATAAACATTTATTGTTTGTTATATTTGATATTTAATCATATCACCCCAAGCAAGGCGAAAACGCGAAACCACATCCTAAACAGGAAACCAGGGATGAGCCTCGTCACCTGTTCAATAGTCTATGTGTGTGTGTGTGTGTATACATGTATGACTATATATATATATATATATATATATATATATATATATATATATATGTGTGTGTGTGTGTGTGTATATACGTATGTGTATGTATATATGTGCATATATATGCAGATAAATGTACGTATATATGCTTATATATATGCATATGTATTTATATATATTTTAATTTCTTATATATATGTATATCTGTATATGTTTATCCATATGTATGTGTGTGTTTACATATATGTGTGTGTGTATCTATATATTTATATATACATATATTTATGTAGAGAGAGTGAAAGAGTGAGTTATTATTCGTGTTATAATAATAATATATGTTTATGCAATTCAAAACCTCTAAGTTTTCTTAAGTGCCATGTACACCATCATCAGGACTTGATATATTGTTATTACCATTAAAATCAAAATCATCGAGGCTACCATATTAGGTCAATGTTTTGTAGTGTGACGTTATCGGATTTTAAAACAATGGATAATGAGACATTTATAAATAGCGGTGTGGGTAATGTAAGCATGTAGAACAGAATGCGTCAGTCGTATTACTTTAAATTTTGATCGAACAAAAATGTTGTCTATATAATATTTGAAATGCTATGAGATTTTAAATTAAAATAATAATTAGTTTGTTTTAAAGTGTGTTAGTATAAAATCTCATGTTTACGTCAGGAAATAAACGTAAATCCATGATTTTAATTGCTTATTAAGGATTTCTCGATTTAATGTTTACTAGTAACTAAATTAAACCTAAACGGCAATATAATCCCTAATAAACGTTAGTTTGGAGGTATATACAATTAATAATAAGGGCAGGGTATTATAGTATACATTGAACTGTTTTATGTAATTTTACATATATTTATGAGTGTGAATTATCTTTTGGAGGCAGTAATTAGTTCTTTCAGTCTTTTTCTTCCATGTAACTTGTCCTTTCAGGACGTAGGCGATCATGGCCTTCCTCGTCTCTCTATCCCCGGTGGCTCTTAGCACGCTTCCTCCTGTAACGTCTCTCAGCCCCCGTTCGCTCATCCACCTGCTCAGGCCCTTCAAATATTTTATCCGCTGCTTTCCTCTGTCCCTCTTTCCTTCTATCTGGCCTGTTATTATCAGATTCTCCAAGCCCTCCTTCCTCATTGCATTCCCCAGGAATTTCAATTGTCTCTTCCTGATGCTCAATATTAATTTCCTTTTCGTTTCCATTCTTTCCAACACTTCGTCATTGCTCACATGCTCGGTCCACGATATCCTCAGCATCTTTCTGTAGAACCACAATTTATTTCATTACGTTAGTTGAAATAAATTAGTTTTCGGGAATTTAAATTTTTCATGTAATGATTTATATATTCTAGCTATTTTTTGTACTTTTTATTTTACTGCTTATTTTATATGCATCTTTCAATTGCCAATTGTTATGGGGAAATACACCTATTCCTCAGATAATGGACTCTCTTTCCTATATTAATAAGAGTTAACAGGAAGTTCTAGAGAAATACTTAGGAGTTTGGTGAAGTTCATAAAAGTTCTTTAGAGTTCTATTTGAGTTCAGTAGAACTACTAGGCAGTTGATATTAGTCAGCAGTTAGCCAAATACTAAGGAGTCAGCTTACAGTGGAAGATTACAATATTTCTAACATTTTGGGTGCGTTAAATCGATTAGCAACTGAAGCATTATAGGTTTTATTATTAAAAAATGACATGAACATAAACATAATAATATCATAAGCATAAGTTGTTAATACCAGCTGCTGTAAGCGTTTAGTGACGGATGTGCGTTGTGGTGCAGTGGATATCGGCTCGGAAAGAGAAACCGGTGAGCCAAGTTCGAATTCCAGTTGAATACCCTGCATTCATTTAAGCACTGGTACTCTTGGGAAAGGTATTAATCCGTCCCTTCCCTCCAGTTATGGGTTAAATAACAAGGGTAGGACTTGGGGACGCTGTCCTTAAAAAATCCCAATGAATCTTGATGCTAGAAAAAGAAAAATGTATTACTAGACACAAAAACTTATATAAACAACAATAAATTGTTGAAAGAAAAAGGTATTACCAGCAGTAAATAAATAAAGTTTAGTTGGCAATAAATGACCCGCCGATGTGTTGATATGCCATAAAAACAAAATAACCAACCATAAGCATAAGCTATCCTTCTTTTCTTTTCTATCCTTTTGCAGCTGCCACACGAATCCACTCAAAACAAACCTCGTGTACAACTCTGAAGAAAAGTCTGCTGACTAGTTGGACCCTTTAGATGGTACGTATGTATTAATGAGATTTCGCGATCGACATTCGACCAACAAGCTCTCTGATTGCCTTTGGGCCACTGGATTCTTGACCTGATTGGTATTTCTCCACGGTGCTGACGCTCAGCAATGGGATTCTGAACACTGTGGGTGTAATCCGTATTCATAATCCCATCATTCGATTTACATTTTCCCATAGGGGCATTACGTTGTCTGTGCCAGCATGCCTTATGGATACGCAAATCTCGCAGGCTGTCGAATTATTCTTCCGTAGCCGGTTTCAGGCCCATGTCATTAACATTTGGAGTAGTCAAATGGCTCATATATTCTCCTTACATGCTACAGACGCCCCCTATATATATATATATATATATATATATATATATATATATTGTGTCTCGTGGCATCAGATAATTTTCTAAACATATACTGTTAAATATAAGAGACAATGAATATCTATCATGTTTAATCATGAGCCGTTATAAACATCGTATTTTGGCTTTAATTTCAGGTGATAATGAAGACAAAATTCTCCAACAGCTACCAAAAATAGCAAAGGCATTACAAGTTTACGAACTGCGTTTGCTATTTTTGGTAACTGTTATCGTTGCTTAGCAAAGTTTTATGTCAGCACAAGATAAAATCGTCGCTGAAGCTGGATGTTTTTATGTTAACGTCCTTGTAACCTCTTCGTGATGGCTCATGTGAGCTGAAAGCTTAGAACCAATTAAATAAAGTATCCAAATATTGGAGAATGTTTATCTTTATTTTCACCTGCAATTAAAGCCAAAATACGATGTTTACAACGGCTCATGATTAAGCATAATAGATATTCATTGTCTCTTATATTTAACAGTATATGTTTAAAAATAAATATATATACGTATATTATAAATTATAGTTTAGAACATGTACAAATTACAATCTACTACAAAGTGTACATTTTCTTTCGATATTGAAAGGACAATGTCTCATCATGTACACTTTGTGGTAGATTGTAATTTGTACATGTTCTAAACTGTAATTTATAATAAATATTCATAGCTCCATTTCTATACTGACCACAGTTTTAAATTAATGTTTTGAACGTTGTTAATATTTTCTTCTTTTCTTATTCACTTGGATATATATATATATATATATATATATATGATTTGTTTGAACATTATTTTTGATCGATACTCGTATTTAAGTTGATATTCTGTTTATAATCAAACAGTAACATATATGTATTTCTACCGGCCTGATTACTTACGATAAATTTTTGTTACGAAAATGTGTATCAAAAATTTATCGTAAATTATCAGGCCGGTAAAAATAAATATATAATACTGTTTTATTATAAACAGGCTATCTACTTAAATATGAATATCGATCAAAAATAATGTTCAAACATATCATTTCAAATTGTCGGTTGTTTTTAACCAGTTTCGTTAATCTTCGTTTATTTCCGTAATATGATGATTATCGTCAATAATCCGGCCGGTAGAAATAAATATATAATACTGTTTGATTATAAACAGACTATCTATTTAAATACGAGTATCGATAAAAAATAATGTTCAAACAAATCATTTCAAATTGTCGGTTGTTTATAACCAGTTTCGTTAATTTTCGTTAATTTCCGTAATATATATATATATATATATATATATATATATATAGTATACTATTATGATGTGATAGGTTTTAAATATATGTATTTTGTATTATTATAATGACAGCCTACCCAATATATTTATTACAAAACTTATATACGAGCGTTCGAAATTTGATCTAAGACGGTGGTTCCATGCTCCTCACAACCTCCCAATCAGAGGCCTTGCTGCCGGATGCAGTTTACCGTCATGCCCTTGAATTTCAAATATATAACTGTACACTGAATATATGCATATGCCTGTTTGCATATTAGTGCTTTTATAGCATAAATACGCACGACTTAAAATAATATTTTCAGCAATGACGATATTTCGTTAAATGGCCAAGATCGATCACATTAAGTAAAAGCGGCAAAACAAATGATGTTTGTAGCACTGATTGCATTCCTTCCCTCAATTCTCGTTCATTATTTCCCCTAATGCTTTCGAATTCGACGGGAGTAATGTAGCGTTGAGAAGATTAGTGTCACTTCAGAAAGCCAAGAATCAATTGAGTAGAGTACTTAAAAAAGATAGCACAAACTGCTTACGTGGGATAACCCTCTTGTCTGATTGGCTGATATTTTAAAGACGGATTTCAAAGGCGCCTTCACTCATGTGTTATGCATGTATATAACTGTTTTGTTTTTATTGTGAATGTGTACAAATATATTGACGTATATGTATGGGAAGCGTGGCGATTATGCAGAAGAAACCCATTTGGTTGACTATGTGTATTTATTTGTAATTTCTATTATTTTCCTTAATCATGTTTTTGACGCAAATGTTTTTTATTTTGTCCCCGATACAATGATTTATGGGATTTATTTGCCTAC
>JBBBDQ010000390.1:3592500-3642500 GCA_037127315.1 Ascarosepion bandense
GGGCGAATCAAAAGACAATGACGTGTGTATCAAGAGAAAAAGACGGGTGAATCAAGAGAAAACGTTGGGTGAATCTAGAGACAAATTCGGGCGAACCAAGAGACAAAGATAGGCGAATCAAGAGACAAAGACGGGCGAATCAAGAGACAAAGACGGGAGAATCAAGAGACAAAGACGAGCGAATCAAGAGAAAATGACGGGTTAATCAAGAAACAAATACAGGTGAATCAAGAGATAAAGATCAACTTTTGGAAACTGACAAGAATCTAATCGAGATAATATTCAAGCATTTGAGGACAGATAGGAAGTTAGTAGTTACTATGGGGAAGAAAGAGAGATAAAAAAAAATAGCAAGTAGCAGTGGCAAAAGAAAAATAAAATGTAAAATAGACAAATGTAAACAAAGACCAATAAGAACCAAAGGCCTAAAAAGAAAAAAAATTCTAAATTTTTTCAATTCTTCATTGATGAGATTGCAATATAGGTAATTATTAAATATTTATAAAGTCATTTCATGCACATATTATTGTGCAATATTAACAAAAGCACCATTCTATTTTCATTTACAATTATTCACTTGGTAATGAATACTAAAAATAGTATGAAATACACTATTTTTTAAAACACTGGGGTGGCCTAATAATTATGGCGGGTAGTGTATATATTATTATTATTATTATTATTATTATTATTATTATTATTATTATCATTATTATTGTATTATATTATAGTCACCGGTTAAATGAGACACTTGTTTTTAAACAGAGTAAATCCAAGTCTACCGACCTGTGCATTCTAAAGTCCTAATAAAGTAGTTATTCCTTTCAGAAGGACTCGAAATTTTCTCTCTTGTGAGGGAGCATCTCCTTTGAGCCAAGTATGCTTTTAGGCCACTCAGCCACGGACGAATTCCACTGTCAAAGTTCAGATACAAATCTAATCTAATCTAACCTAATCTAAACTTATTTATAAATGGAACTTTGTCTGTGTGTGTGTGTGTGTGTCTGTGTGTGCGTGTATCCGTTACCTATAGACTACGAAACGGCTGAACCGATTTTCTTGAAAATCTACACAGTTGTACAATAAGCATCTGTAAGTGTTCTTAGCGAGGTTTTGTGTCGAGGGACCCCTGATAAATATCGAAAAATCGATAATCGAAAAAATCGGGTTATAGAAGGAGTTGTCCGATTTTAATCAAATTTGATACACTCATAGACAAAGACATAAGAAACGACATTCAGAAGTTTCAAGGATGCAGTTCTTACAATTTTGCAGAAAATTGACAATATATATATATATATATATATATATATATATAAAAGGCAAGATGTTTGTGTGTGTGTCTGTTTATCTGTCTGTATGTTCTTTATACAAATCCAAAATTTTTATCCGATTCTCACCAAACTTAACACAAATATTCTTAAGGCTGAGTCTGAGCTCCAGGACGATGGATTAGTTTTAAAGCTTTCATTACTCCCGAGCAACGCCGGGCTATACTGCTAGTTTAAGAAAAGCACATCTCTTGTTGTGCGTTTTGGTGCAGTGGATAAAAACGTAAACGTTATTTATCCGCTTCTTTTTCCTCGGCTATATGTTAAATAGCAGAAAAGACTCGATTCTATAGCCTTGGTTGGCAATCAGACTACTGCAATAGTCAACTTACTGCGGGAAAATGTTCTGCCCAGTCAGTTATGTTTCCATCTAAAATTATAACGTCCTACCTGTGCATTTGATAATCCTAATCTTCAAACTGTTCGAACTCGCGTTTCCAATATCTAAATTATATGCCCAGCCACAAAAATGTTTAGACAGATTTTGGGAAGTGGATAAGGCTGAAAACTTTTCAATATCTCTGCGTATGTCTATTTTACCATTTATATATATATATATATATATATATATATATATATATATATATATATATTAATACAGGTTTCATTGTATAACAGACAAGTTCTGTCTATTTATTTTGTGTAAGATCCGTTCGTATGATCTGATTAGCTTGATAGTGTTGTCATGGAAAGACGACAAGAAATCGCAATAATTTCTACCTCTACTAACATACTTCAATGCCTATAATCGACGGGAGAGGTCATAGTGATTATACTTACCCCCTACACCATAGTAGCAGCAGTTCCCAGACCAATCCCTCATGCCACTATACACTCAATTGACCAAAAACCCACTACCACCATTTCTTCTCGGCCTACAGCCATGTGCGACACAAAAAAATGGACCTGTCTAATTTTCTCTGTATAACTCCACTCTGTTAATAATAATTTAAATGTACTATGTTCACTGAACATTCAATGTTTATCCTTTGATAATGGCTTATGTAAGCCGAAAGCTCAGACCTGATAAAAAATCAACAAGTATTGCGCTTTATTGTCGTCTTTCCATGACAACAGTATCAAGCTAATCAGATCATATGAACGGATCTTACACAAAATAGACAGAACTTGTCTATATTATTCAATGAAACCTGTATTAATGAAAGATTGCTGCCAACATACACACACACACAATATATATATATATATATATATATATATATATATATATATGCAAAAATATGTATATTATATATATAATGTATATATTTATATACATATACGCATATATATATTTATTTCTTATAAATTATAGTTTAGAACATGTACAAATTATCATCTGCTACCAAGTGTACATTTTATTTCTACATTGAAAAGAACAATGTCTCATCGCTACCTGATGAGATATTGTCTTTTCAATCTCGAAACAAAATATACAATTTGTACTAGATTATAATTAGTACATGTTTTAAACTATAATTTGTAATAATTATTCATAGCTATATTTATATTGAGCACTATTTTAAATTAATATTTTGAACGTTGTTAATTTTTTCTTCGTTCCTTATTCACTTGTATATATATATATATATATATATATATATATATATATATATATATATATATATATAGTGAAATCAGACAGATCTGTTTCGCTGTATTACAGCTCATCAGTACGGTTAGACATCCGATTACTTTTAACAAAGGATTGAAACCCGACCGAATTAGCGTCAGTCGGCGATTCTACCTCTGAGCTATGGGCGCTCGGTAGAAGGAGGCAGGCTTTTAGCCTATGCTGTATCATACAGTGACCAGACTGCTCTAATTCATTACTGAATGAGCTATATATATATATATATATATATATATATATATATATATATTATGTATGCACGAGGGTATGCTGAAAAATGCTACTGATACCGATTTCTTTCGTTTTGTTTCTTACATTTTATTTGTGCAACTATTTGTTTCCTGTCTTCTCAATTTTTTTTTTATGTCTTTACTTTCTTAAGAATCTTTTATGGCTAGTGCCGCAGCTACAAAAAAAAAAAATGGAATAAAAGAAAGAAATTGTTTTCTGAATATGTTCTGGACGTCGGTGTCCAGAGCTTAAAACTAGCCACACGTTTATACAAAACATGTCCACTCAGGCGATGCAATCTTAAGTCACCACAAAAACCAAGGAAAAACTATCCCATCATATATTCAATTTATTCAAGGTTTTTTTCTTTTTGTTTTAGTCATCTATATTTTCTTAATTTTCTTGAAATACTTTCGTCTTCTTTATGCCACCGATCAATTTGTAATGTTTGCCTTTTATTTTTTTCGATGATGCTTTCCTTCTTTTTTTAATTTTATTATTTCTTTCCCTTGTTTTTTTTTATTTTATTGTACCTACTGTTTTTTGTGTGTATTTCTAACTCGTCTCCTGTTTCATATCGCCGTCCTTCGATTTCAATTCGTTTGAATTCTTTGTGTTTTAACCATTTCTCGATTCAAAGATTCCATCTTCTATAGATGTTTCATTTTAATATGTTTTACTTATAATTCTTTTTATTTTCTGATAACTCATCCCTTAATATTTTATCTACAATTTTGAATAAGTTTCTTTTCACTTTTGTTCCGCTTGTTTTCGAAATTTTCCTTCCATTTTCATCTTCCTTCCACTTCTTCATTGATAATTTTCATTTTCATTCATTTTATCTAAAGCAAATTTTTAATTATTCTCCTTCAAACAAATACTTATTTCTTGTTCTTATATCTTTTAAAACAGTTTTATTTTGGTTTCCTTTGAATTCACTTTCTCGTTCATCTAAATTCTCTGGTTTTATACACAGATATTTATTCATCCTTTCTTTCTCATAATCATTGTTTGTATATTTTGATTTCTCTGTAGACTCTGTACATATTCTTGTGTGTAATAGTTTGTAGAAGACAAGAAATATACAGTAAGCATTGCGAACCTCCGATCCTACTTGCCAAATGCAATTTCAATGATTTAGAGTAAATAGCCTTCTCCTTTACTCTAAATGAATAGTTTTGTTTCACTTGAGAAAACAATGGAAATAAGTGATCTCCACTGAGGCATAATTACTGTAGCACAGCATACAAGAAAGGATATTACACATCTGAAAACAAAGCGGAACCGGGACGGAAACATAATATACAAAAGAAATTTATATATCAAATATAATATAAGAAAAGGTGAACTTTATAAATACATACATACATACATACAAACATATATATATATATATATATATATATGTATGTATGTATGTATGTATGTATGTATGTATGTATGCATGTATTTATCGCTCATTCAGTAATGGATTAGAGCACTCTGGCTATTGGGCGCGTATAATGATAATATACATGCTAAAAAGTCTGCCTTCTTCTACCGAGCGCCCATAGCCCAGAGGTAGAATCGCCGATTGACGAAAATTCAGTCGGGTTTCAATCCTGGGTTAAAAGCAATCGTAGTCTCACCGCACGGATGAGCTGTGATACAGTGAAACAGATCTGTCTGCGGATGACTATATATATATATATATATATATATATATATATATATATATATATATATATATATCGCCCCAAACATGGCATTTTACCGCCACTGTTTTGCAGGGGGTTACATCGGAGGAAAGTTATGAGAAATGTGATGCCTTCAGGGGATTTGCAATAACTATTGCAAATCACCTGAAGACACCACCTGGCAGGAACCTAGGTCGCGTAATAACTCGTTTAGAAATGAAGAATATTCAAAATTTCTACAACATAATTTGTATTGAACACTTTTTAATACAAATGTGCACTAGTCTAATTTTATTATGACCAAAAGCTAAGTAATTAAACAATCAATCAATCAATCAATCAATCAATATATATATATATATATATGTGTGTGTGTGTGTGTGTGTGTGTGTGTGTGTGTGTGTGTGTGTGTGTATTTAGTGCAACGTGGCGGTAGATAATCTTCTAAACATATATTGTTAAATATAACAGACAATGAATGTCTATTATGTTTAATCATGAGCAGTTCTAAATATAGTATTTTGGCTTTAATTTCAGTTGAAAATAGACAAAAATTGTCCAAAATATAAATATATTTATTACGCTGGTGCTAAGCTTTCGACGCACACGAGCCATCTTCAGATTGGTTACAAGGAATGATAACATAAAGTCACCCACTATCAAAGATATTATTATCTAGTGTTGATATAAAACATTACTCTTCGCCGAAAACACAGGCAGGTCGTAAATTTGTAATGTAAATCTATGACATCACTGCACGTGAAAGACGGAAAAAACATATGTCTGGTGATAACATCTCAGTCCCTCACGTGGTGTGACGTCATAGAACCGCATTACCAATTTACGACCAGCGTCTGCTATTCGGTGAGTGTTATCTTCGCATAGCAATGTTTTATATCAATGTTTTAAACTTTCCACCTAGAATTGAGTCTCAACTGAGTGACGTTTATATTACCACCACGTTAGTCTCCAAAATAATTTTAAAACTTTACCCCCGCAAGGCGAGCGGAGGTGACGTCATCCCACTCATCGTCTTAAAGAAATGTGTCCCTAAACTCTCCTCTGTCCTCTCCAAATTTTACAACTACTTTCTCTCTGCTTCTTGCTTTCCTGCTTGCTGGAAGTTCTCATCTGTGGTTCCTGTTTTTAAGAACACGAGAGAACATTCAGAACCCTCCAACTATCGTGCTAGCAGACTCCTGCCGATTTTTTGGCAAAGTGTTCGAGGCCATAATCAATGCTGAAGTGTTTGAACATCTCATAGCCCACCGCCTGTTCTCCGACAGACAGTATGGCTTCCGCTTTGCCAGGTCTACCGCTGACATGCTAACGACCACCACTGAGTACATATACAGGGCTCCTGATAAGAACGGCGATGCTAGATCTGTTGCCCTGGATATCTCCAAACTTTCGACAGGGACTGGCTCGCTGGTCTTCTACGCAAGCTACAGGGCTATGGTATATCTGTACGCTTGTTTGACCTAATCAAATCGTTCCTATCGAATCATGTAATGAATTTCGTATTGAATGGGTATCCTTCCAGATCTCATCATATGAACGCGAGTGAGGCCATACGCTTTTTCTGGTGTTCATCAATGATCTCACTGATGTAATCAGATCCCAAGTAAGCATTTACGCTGACGACATCACCATTTACTCCGGCCTTGCTAAGAAATCTGCCGATGCAGACAAAACAAACCTTGCTGCTGCTCTCGAAAAGGACCTGCAGTCAGTGGCAGACTGGAGTAAAAATTATAATGCTTCCAAAACAAAACTGCTATCCGTTATCCATTATAGACAATATTTTCTACCTGCCATCAGCATGGATCACTTATCTCCTTCTTATATATTTAATGTAAGTGGTTTTATAGCCTCTTTTTAAAGGCAATATTGTAATTTTCACTGTGTTTTTATAGGATATCTTCAGTTAAGGAGTTGTTGCTTATTCTATATTCCACAGAATATCGTATATGTTGAATAATAGATGAGGGGAATTTGATTTAGGATGGATGTACATAGGGTTAGCATTTTTTTTTACGTAGATGGAGTATGCGTTATTTTCTAAACAACATTAACATCTAGGAAGTCAATTTTTTTAGATTTTTTGTACTATAACATTAAGATTTAGATCTTTCATCTCCCTATATATTAATCTACGGATTCTATCTATTTTTTAAACTCCAAGAAAACGGAATGCATGGTAATCAGTAAAAAGAGAAGCCTAAAATGTGAACTACAAGTTGGTGATCAAACCTGGGAAGCGTTCTAACAGAGGACGGAAGGAGAAACACAAAAGTCCAAAAGATGCATTCGAGAAGC
This sequence comes from Ascarosepion bandense, assembly GCA_037127315.1. Lineage (NCBI taxonomy): Eukaryota > Metazoa > Mollusca > Cephalopoda > Sepiida > Sepiidae > Ascarosepion > Ascarosepion bandense. The sequence continues at coordinate 3,599,691 of JBBBDQ010000390.1, forward strand.
TGAGTAGAGTATAAAGAGACAGGAAAATTTCGCTGGAAACAAAGAATAAAGTACTAGATTCCTGTCTGATGTTTCTTTTTCCGTATGGCATTGAATGCTGGACAATCTTGAAGCAACTGAAATGTTCTGCAGAAGGATATTTAGGATTCTGTTGAGGGAACATGCGAGCATGAACAAAGTTTTACGGAGGATGGACACAAGAAGGAAACTGATATTTAACATCAGGAAAAGACAGCTGAAGTTTTTGGGACATGCAATGAGGAAGGATGGCTTGGAGAACCTGACGCTTACGGGACGGATAGAGAGAAAGAGAGAGATAGGGGAAAAACGACGCATGGCATATTTGATGGACTTGAGCAGAAGGATGGTGGATCGGAGACTGAGTGAGAAGGGGTATTAAGTGTAACACGGGATAGGGGGGTGTGAAATATCAAGATCACCTAGATCCTGAAGTGACACTGCACATGGAAGTAGAAGAAAATCTACTTTAATTTATAGAATTATTGTCAATTATGAGACCATCGCCTGTATATAACCCAATATCAGCTCTATCAATATCACTATGTGCAGTTTGATTGTATCATATAAATAGACCTTTGAGATCTAAGGATTCTGCAGAATTCAATGATCTCATAGCAATATTGAATAGGAGTTTTGAGTTTGAATTCACCTACTGTCATTGTTGTGAATGGGAACCGATTGTTTCTTGCTTAATATGATAGTTCTTTCTTCGTTTGTGAGGCCCGATATTACATGACAACGAACTGAGTTGCAATCGTGTATGTTATTGCTATAACACGTATAATAACTGTATCTCTATAATCACTATTTCATCTGTATTGATAGCTTTAAAAAAAGTAAAAATTACGAAACTGTGGAATTTATATCCATTAGCTTATACCACTGATATATATATATATATATATATATATATATATATATATTAAATTAGAGAAATTTTCAAACTTCAAAGGTGTCAGATGTACATTTTGACATAAGATCTCTAATAGAGATTCTACGTCACGTCAGTGACATTGTTTTTTCCAAATGGCGGTGGCCCTGGGGTAGAGTGTTAATGGGTTTTAGGTTAACGACGGTCACAAAGTAGAAAAGGACAGAGCTGGTAGTCGCGGGGTTACAGGGTGTTGAAACGGTATATTTAGGAAGGAGGGGAATAGGAGTTCATATTTTATAAAGACAGACAACTAAATGAGTTAAATTACTTAAGATTTGGGGCTGTTTGAAGAGGTGTATTTAGGCGAGAAGGAATGGATTTCAATATAAGATTATAATTTTTTTTTATTTAAGTTTATTTGATTAAACCTTTTAGGTCAAAGCGAGCTAAATGCCAATTACAGGAAGTTATCAGTTTAAAAATTATTATAGAAAAAAATTTTAGAGAAAAAATATTAGGGAAAAAATATGTGTTAACCAATGAAAAAGGGGTTTATTAAACGAATCCATATTTTCTAAAGATAGACAATTAAAGGAGCTTGGGATAGGAAGGGAGGGGGGTTAGAATACTTTTTAAGGTTAACGTTAGGGTAAAATTAAGATTAACACCAATATATATATATAATCGCCTACTGACGCAAATTTGGTGGGGTTTCAATCCTGGGTAAAAATTATCAAATGTCTAATCGTACTAATGAGCTGTGATACAGCGAATCTGATCTGTCTGCGGATGACTATTTACGCTCTCATATCCTGATTGAGCACTCTGGAAGAATGGTAGACTTCACTCTGGAAGAATGGTAGACTTCACTCTGGAAGAATGGTAGACTTCACTCTGGAAGAATGGTAGACTTTGAAAAAAACAGTAGCTACTTTAGCATCTACTTTAGCAACTATTCATCGTTCATTCAGTAATAAATTAGAACACTCTCACTACTGGCGTACGAATTCATAGGATATCACACGCTAAAATTCTGCCTCCTTCTACCGAGCGCCCATAGCTCAGAGGTAGTATAGCCGACTGACGCCAATTCGGTCGGGTTTCAATCCTGGGTAAAAAACAATTAGATGTCTAACCGTACTGATAAGCTGTGATACAACGAAACAGATCTCTCTGCGGATGACAATGTTTATATATATTTTGTGTATTTGGCCAACAATCTCACTTTTATACAGGTTTCATTGAAAATGACAGACAAGATGTTTTATATAATTTTTCATGTGTTCTTATAATTTTTCTTTTTATAATAACATCATCACATGCACAAGAAGATTAAAAACAATGGGTCGCAGCTGAGCGTGCAATCAACAAAACTATATGTAACACCAAAAATAAACTGAAGGCAGAGATTTCGGCAGCATTGAACAACTTAAACAAGGAGACCGTCTAGAAGAGATGCAAGAGATTCTGAAGTCGTTTGGAGGCCGTGGTTAAAATCAATGGCGATTTTATTGAATAAATTTACTCTTTAGTATTTCAACATATTTTTGTGAATTTTTCAATATATCTGTTAAAATTAGAGGTCACTGTTTATTTCATATTAGCGTAATTTAGACGAAAGTTTATACATGTCGCCCGGTACATCTATGAAAGTGAGATGTCAGTACTATATTTATTTACGTGCCATTTAGACCCCCACCCTTTATCTGTGAAAATGAACTGTGTTAATTTAATTTCTGAATCATTTAGACGACAATTTATCCATTGCAGTCATAAAATCTGTTAAAACGGGATGTTAATGTTATTTACATTTTTCTGTCATTTAGACGACAATTTATCCATCTCGTTCTGTACATATTATAAACGTACATTTAATTAGGCACTTATTGACAATTTATCCATTGCAGTCATTAAGTCTGTTAAAATGAGATGTTTCGGTTCTTCAATACGGTAGTGAATGCTGGACAATATCATCGAAAATGAGGACAAAACTTGAAGCAGCGGAAATGTGGTTCAACAGAAGGATGCTACGGATAAACGTGGACTGAGCATGCAAGCAACGATGAGATGTTGGAGGGAATGGCAACAAAAAGGAAATTAATACCGAGCATCAGGAAGGGATAACTGAAGTTCCTGGGACATGCTATAAGGAAGGAGAGCTTGGAGAACCTGATACTGACCGGCCAGATAGAAGGAAAAAAGAGACAGAGGAAGGCAGCGGATAACATATTTGCAGGGCCTGATCAGATGGATGACGGAACGGGGTTTGCGAGGTGTAACAGGAGCAAACATACTAAGAGCCACAAGGGATAGGGAGACGTGGAGAACCATGATCGCCTACGTCATGAAGGGACTGGGCACATAGAAGATGAAGAATGTTATTTTCATTTTTCTCTCATTTAGACGAGAATTTATCCATCGCGTTTTGTACCTATGATAAACGTGCATTTAATTAGGCACTTATTGACATATGATATTTAAAACTAGTCAATGACAAGAATTCTCACCTTACTATGTTCTCAGTTTGTCGTACATTATAAATGTACAGATGTACAATCGCATAGAGCTACACTTGGGCACGCCAAAATAAATATGGATATAAGAAATGCTCATACACTCTCTCTCTCTCTCTCTCTATATATATATATATATATATATATATATATATATATATATTACACATACCGTTTGAAATTACTTTTCAATACAGGCACGCATATTTATAAAAAAGTGGACATATATTCTCATATTTATGTTTAAGCTATAATAGTAAAAAAAGAAAATCACAAACATATACACTTTTAAATTTCCTATAAATTTATAAACTACGTGTACACCCCTCTACTAACAATATATATATATATATATATATATATATATATATATATATATATATATAGAGTGAGAGAGAGAGAGAGAGAGAGAGAGAGAGAGACAGACAGACAGACAGACAGACAGACAGGGAGTGAGTTGGGGAGAGAGAGATAGAGAAATTTAGTTACTTTGAGAATATTTTTATAAGCATTTTTCTATCCATAATTTCTCTGGGTTTTCCTTGTTTATATTTCGTTTTTCTTTTTATTTCCCTCCTTTTTCAATTTTTCATTTTCGAAAAATTTTTAAGAAGCTGAGATTTATCACTTTGAAACAGCGTATATTTCGTAAATTCATTAAAGTTTGCCAGTTTTGATGTAAACCGTAATAAAAATTTTGAAATATGGAAATTGAAAATCGGGGAAAGGACAGTTAGTCGGGGTTGAAGTAGGATTTGGCTCAATAAATCGCCAACCTAATGTAGTTCGAGGGGCCAAGATGAAGCGCGGACAAGGAGAAGGGTGAGGGGAAAAAAAGAAAAGACACAAGTGATGTGCCGGGGAAGCGGAGATGATTTCCCATAAGCCTTGGACATCTGCTTAAAGAGGATTGCAAGAAACCGGTCATGAGATGCATAAACAAACAGAGAAGTAGAAGAAAGAAACTGTTCGGAAAATATTTGAAAAATCAAGTAAATAACAAAGCATTACAAGATAAAATAGGAATGCTTTTGAATAAATAAACATTAGTAAAGACAATAATAAAATCAAACGAAAAGGCTAGGTATTTGGTATTCACCAAAGAATGAGAATATGAAGAGGAAGAAAAGCATTACTTTGCGAACATTTCCTTTAGTCATGACAATTCTGTAACTGCTAGTAGTATTAATAATATCTGTCACTGTTAGTAATATCTAATCTAAACTTATTTATAAATGGAATTTTGTCTGTGTGTGTGTGTGTGTGTGTGTGTGTGTGTCTGTGTGTGTGTGTCCGTTATCTATAGACTCTGAAACGGCTGAACCGATTTTCTTTAAAATTTACCCAGTTGTACTACAAGCGTCTGCGAGTGTTCTTAGCTAGTTTGTGTCGAGGTACCCTCGATAAATATCGAAAATCGATAATCGAAAAAATCGGATTATAGAAGGAGTGGTCCGATTTTAATCAAATTTGATACACTCATAGACAAAGACAAAAAACGATATTCAGAAGTTTCAAGGTTGCAGTTCTTACAATAGTGCTGAAAATCGATAATATATATATATATATATATATATGTGTGTGTGTGTGTGTGTGTGTGTGTGTGTGTGTGTTAGTCATCCACATACAAGCCCGTTTCACTGTATCACAGCTCATCAGTGTGGCTAGAAGCATCCACTTGCTTCTGGTCGGGATCGAAACTCAACCGATTTGGTGTCAGTTATATATATATAAAAGGCAAGATGTTTGTGTGTGTCTGTTTATCTGCTCGTATGCCTGTATTTTTTTTTCAGCCCTTTTATTTTAGTTTTTTTTTCAGGTTTGGCTCTAAGTAGGTATAATTGTAGTTCTTAGTCTCAGCCATGATACCATTTACTCAGAGGACTTATTTAGCCATCAAAATTCAGTTTACGACGAAAAAAAAAACTTATTTGATATAGATAACAGGAAATCAAAATTTAACATAAATCCATTCATTTTTCTTTCAGTCTACGGTGTCGCTTTAACTGGAAACAACTATTGCTTTTTAGTCTTTCGTGCCAACGTCCAAAGAGTCTGAGCTCCAGGACCATGGATTAGTTTAAAGCTTTCATTACACCCGAACAATGCCGGGCTATACTGCTAGTTAATAATATCTGTAACTGCTAGTAATATTAACAATATCAGTCAGCCATACATAATACACGCTTTGGGTGATCATATTCCGAAAGAGACATGACTCACTAGGCAGAACATTATCCCGCATGCCATTGCTTTCTGCGGTAGACTAGTTGCCAGCCAAGGCTATAGAACCCAATCTGTTCTGTTATTTAACCCATAACTGAAGGGAAGAGACGGATTAATACCTTTCTCGGGGGTATGTGTGCGTAAGTGAATGCAAAGAATTCAACTGGATTGAGAATTCGGCTTCCCGATTTGTCGTTTCTAGTCGATATCTACTGCTCCACAACGCACATCTTAATAAAAGAAGTATTGATGATGTTAAGAATTGTGTCGTGAGCTTGGTGTAGTAATATTTAGCAAAGTGCTGTCATGGAATATTCATCAATGCAGTGAAGTGTATTAAATAATCAACGAATATCTTATCTATTCACATTATTCGGACAGAGGTCCTCATCTCTTTTGTCATATTCATGATGTTACAGTTGTCGCACTGGTTTTTCTTCAGGTGACGTTTGAATTTTGAACCGCACCCCTAATTTAATCAAAGGGTAGAATTTTTCAGTTTATATTATTTTCCTTTAGTAACTCAACTCTCTCTCTCTCTCTCTCTCTCTCTCTCTCTCTCTCTCTGTGTGTGTTTGGCCAGGTATTTAACTTACAACTCTTTGGGCTCTCACATTTTCTGGATTATTTGACCAACGTAATGGACCAAGGCACGTGGAACTAAAACAATCTACCCCCGTGGAATATATAAAGTGTTAGATTCGAAATTCCAACATATAGGTTGTGATGCAGTATCGTTTACATTACGCAAAAATGAAAAAAACGACATTGATATCACATTTAACAGATATATTTACCAAAAATGACACAAAAATACCTTGAAATACTCAAGAGTAATTGGTAAATTTTCGTTTTAGGTCCCGAAGGCTTTTCCCTCTTCAAATTTATCCAAAATAGCATTATTTCTGTGCAAATGTATATGCTGAACTCAAATCAACAATTAGTTTTTGAAGAAACCTACCTTTTTTTATTTGAACGTCCATAAAAAAAAAAAAAAAAACTGTGTCTCGCACTTTTTGTCTCCCGTAACTCTCACGAAGTTATGTAATTAACTGCAGAATGACGTTCTGCGTATGCAACAAATTTCGGTCGATTTACTTCCTTTACTGAAACTTCCAGCTATTTACTTCCTGTAGAAATAAAATCGCGTATTTCTTTCATTACAGGAAGTACATAGCCGGAAGTTTCAATAAAGGAATTAAATCGGCCAAAAATAGACCAAAATTTGTTGTCCTACGCAGAAAGTCATTCAGCAGTTAATTACATGAGTGCATTAGAGTTACGGGAGACAAAATGTAGTTCGATTTTTTATGGACGTTCAGATCAAAAAAGGTAGGTTTCTTCAACAACTAATTGTTGATTTGAGTTCAGCATATACATTTGCACATAAATAATGCTATTTTTGATAAATTTGAAGGGGGAAAAGCCTTCGGGACTAAAAACGAAAATTTAGCGAGTAATTTATTCAATAATATCACCATCGACTTCAGCCACTGTCTCCAGAAAACTTCGGAATTTTCTAGACGGTTTCCTCATTGTTATAATTTGACGTTATTAGTTTGACTCAATTTTTGTTTGTATTGGATGTTTTGAGTTTTGTTTGTCAGTTTGATTTACTTCCCCCTCGGCCGCCATAATCCTTGTCTTCAGTTGGTATAAGGAATTTTATTGGTCTCAAGTGCGTCCCTTCAATCAAGGGGTGTGCAGTCTGGGGAGATAGACATCCAGATATAAGGTGGGATGTGACCGCAGGAATTGTCTGACAGCTATGAACGGGTTCTCTTGGTTGTGTGTCATGGCGCAGAGTACTCTTACCAGATATAGTCTTTAGCAGCCACCCTATTGACCCAATATAGCACTAACTTCTCAAATACAGTTGATGTAGGCTTCCGTGTTGAGTCTGAGACCATGTAGGTGATAAATGGAGTTATAACGTCGCCATCACTTATGATCATTCCAAACACCTTCGCAATCATAATATAACTTATCCATCTATTTCCTAATACTTTGCACTGTCCTCGCATTGACACCAGACATTCCGAAATATTTTTATTGGTTCGTATTATAGTATTTTATTATTATTTACATACCCCTCAGCTGGTAAAATTAGTATTGAGTAATTTTCCGTTTTTCAAATTATTTCGTTGCATTAATTGTATAATTTTTGTATTTTAAAATGTCTCTTTCTTCCATTCGTGGTAGAATTTCATTTAATTTCAATTGCTATTTCAATGTTTAATTATATATATATATAGTATTTTTTACATTTTTCTTTTCAAGCAAAATTTGCGTCTCTAAGTATATATATATATATATATATATATATATATATATATATATAAGTGACGAGGGTGGACGTTGTGTAAGTATTTGTTTGTTTATTGATAAATTTGTCTTAGCGTCTGCATTTTGTCGTCTAGCTTGACGGGAGTTGCGCTCAGATGTAGATCAAAATTTTAGAATGCTAACGACACCTTGAAATTTTTCAGAAAGCCAAAATTAGGAGTAGAAAAATATATATTATAACCCCACAAAGTCAGGGATCAGTTTATGTATTGATTATAATATAGAATCGATCACCCAACTTTAAATTACCTATATCTATATATGTTGCCCCTCCTCCGCCCACCCTAATCCAATAGAGAAATTCTATAGTGTTATCTATATCTATAAAAGTGACGAGGTCGGACTTTGAGTAAGTAATTGCTATATAAATTCATCATATGTTTTTTTATTCTTATTATTCCTTAAACTAAACGAGTGAAACCGGGATAAACTGCTAGTATATATATATATATATATATATATATATATATATATGTGTGTGTGTGTGTGTGTGTGTGTGTGTGTGTGTGTGTTAAAAATGGAAATAGGGTTGTTCCAACGAGAAAAATTGGTATAGAATAAAAAGTGTGAGAGGCCATGAACGTTTTATTTAATGTGTATATATATTGTTTTTTAAAAATATTATACGTTATGATTTTTTTAAGTGTCCATAATGATATTTGTGACGCTACACGTGTTTCAAGTCTAAGATTGACTCTCTTCTTTATATGAACAAGCACTTGGCCCTCAGAAACAAAAGGAACCCGATATGTAAAACCACAAATTTATTCGCCTGAAGAAAGTCAGTCTTAGACTCGAAACACGTGTAGTGTCACAAATATCATTATGGACACTTAAAAAAATCATAACATGTATAATATTTTTAAACAACAATAAATACACACATTAAGTAAAACGTTCATGGCCTCTCACACTTTTTATCTAAACTTATTCATTAATGGAAAATTGTGTGTGTTCCCCCGTTAGCTATAGACTCCGAAACGGCTTAACTGATTTTCTTGAAAATTTACACAATTGTACTATCAGCGTCTGCGAGTGTTCTTAACTAGGTTTTGTGTTGAGGTACCCCCGATAAATATCGAAAATCGATAATCGAAAAAATCGGATTATAGAAGGAGTGATCCGATTTTAATCAAATTTGATACACTCATAGACAAAGACATAAGAAACGATATTCAGAAGGTTCAAGGTCGCAGTTCTTACAATAGTGCAGAAAATCGATAATATATATATATATATATATATATATATATATATATATAAAATACAAGATGTTTGTGTTAGTATCTGTTTATCTGCCTGTATGTCTATATTTTTTCAGCCCTTTTATTTTAGTTTTTGCGTCGTGTTTGGCTCTAAATAGGTATTATTGTAACTCTTAGTCTCAGCCATGATACCATTTACTCAGAGAACTTATTTAGCCTTCAAAATTTAGTTTACGACGAAAAAACTTATTTGATATCGATACCAGGAAATCAAAATTTGACTTCCATCCATTCATTTTTCTTTCAGTCTACGGTTTCGCTTTAGCTGGAAACAACTATTGCATTTTAGTCTTTCGTGCCAACGTCCAAAGAGTCTGAGCTCCAGGACCATGGATTAGTTTTAAAGCTTTCATTACACCCGAGCAACGCCGGGATATACTACTAGTTCTCTCTCTCTCTCTCTCTCTCTCTCTCTCTATATATATATATATATATATATATATATATATTTAAACACGCAGATTTTGCTTGAAAAGAAATAATGTGAAAATACTACACTTCTCAAAATGGGCGACAAACGTTGGCTAAGAATTACTTGTTGTGACCACCTCTAAGGTAGACCTACCCGATAAAGAAGAAAAATCAAAGCCTGTAGAAATTAGTAGAGATCTGAATGATGAAAAAAAAACGAAAACTACACAGAGGCAAAAAAGGATAAACAAAAAACAAAAACAACCCAAATACCAAGGACAAGAAAAGTGCGAATGAAAAGAATGGCCATGCTGAGGTTGAAGAATCGCCCTCTTACTAGAAGTTTTTCATTTTTAACCCTGTTTTTGAAGCCGTTCAAGAAATACAGAAACCTTATAAAAGAAGGTAAAACTTTTGGAAGGTCCCCAAAGAACTTAAAGATGGTAGCAAAAAAATTGTGTCAGTTTGCGTGATCGACATTTGGACACTCAAAATTTGTCGCTCAACAAAAGACACAATGATTAAGTCATTGAAGTCTCTATGGGTTAAGACTCAAAGTATAATTACTTTTTTTCTCGTAGGAAATACTGCTACCCACGTCCAAAATCTGCATAAATTCACCAAGCCAGGATCTGATCGTAGAAGATCGGATCTTGAGACCGTAGGTGTTCGCGGTATCTCTAGGTTATCAGGAGAGCATCTGGCTGTCCACTTGTCAAAATACGGACAAATACTTAGTGTCAACTGTGATAACCTGAAAGGGGGATGAAGATTTTTCATCATGCTAGATGAGGAAGTCTTCCTCTCCGTCCCAAACTATCTCGATATAGCGGGCCTGAAAACGCCGATCATAGTGACCGGTCGAAAACCAACGTGCTGGAAGTGGTGAGATACTGGTCACCTCTCCTCTTCCTTCCCAGAGAAAACGATCTATGGGCGAACTAGAAATCTGAGGTTTGAGTTAATTTGTTTTACAGTTTATTTATCTCAATGGGATATTTAATGCCGACAAGGTTTTATGATGAGTTCGTATGAATAGAATATGTATTCCTTTAGGAAATCAGTTAGTGTATATGGTTTTATTATGTTTTTTTTTTAAATGTTTTTGTCGAGACTCAAATATATTGCTCGTTTTTTTTTTTTCGAAAATGTATTGTTGGTAACATATTTTTTAAAAATGTATTGCTAGTATCACACACACACACACACACACACACACATATATATATATATATGTGTGTGTGTGTGTGTGTGTGTGTGTGTGTGTATTTATTTACTCGTATTTATACTACAAAATCTATTGCTACGCTTTCCTAGGGTAATGACCCCACTTAGGTGAAGTTAACTATTTGCCCATAGCTGGGACCCTGAAATGTACTACACAGGTCAGGGCGAACCTGGGAATAGCAGCAATTAAGAGCTGGTTCTAAGCTTTTCAAAACATTCCGATCAGATCTTGCTGCCGGATGCAGTTCATCGTCAGACACAAGGACACTAGAATCCTAAGGAAGCGGTTATAGGCTCTTCAAAATAAAAGCATATTTTGGGAATGCGAGAATACTTTTTTGCGAGTGAACATTTAGTAACAATTTCTTGGAGATAAATTTTTTCAGACGTAAGTTTTACTATTTTAATTCATTGATGTGGGGAGGGGAAAAGAGAAAAAGTGGATTCTTATTTTTTTTTAACGGTATTTAAGCGTAAGCGATTCTAATGAAGCCAACTTGACGGCCTTTCGAATTCATATTCCGAGCTTTCATCCATTACATCACTCGCACATTTCTAAGTTTTCAGTAACTAGTACTCCAAAGCGGTCACTCATCCTTGTACTAAGCAGGCTCAATGTTGCTTAAAACACTGTTGATTGGGCGACAACCGGCGTTTCATATTGATATACCTGTAAGACGTCAATACTGCTGAATCCTGGTAGAATACTAAAGAAATTTCTATCACCGAATCGACACTGTAATCACCAACGTACAATAGGTGCGGAAATTTATAAATAAGCTAAGTTCACGATTCATAATTGACAACAGTGAATTACGACTGGATGTGCCTTGTGGTACAATGAATATCAACTCCGAACGATAAATCGGGGAGCCGAGTTCGAATTCCAGTTAAATTCCTTGCATTCATTTACTCATAAATACCCTTGGGAAATGTACTAATCCGTCTCTTTCCTCCAGTTATGTGTTAAACAATATGAAAGATTGGATTCTGTAGCCTTGGCTGGCAACCAGTCTACCGCAGAAAGCAATGGCAACCTACTGCAGGATAATCTTCTATCCAGTCAGTTATGTCTCTTTCGAGACATGATCGCCCAAAGTGTAGTCGAAGTCATTTATATATCCTTTAGATTTTTCGCATTGGATCGCATTTTTTGGTCTTGCAAATCGTTTCCATTGGTAGGAAAATCAATTTAACATCTACTCGCGAGAACCGGTTTCGACTTTTTCTGTAAGCACGAGGTCAATTCTTTTTCTATGCGGTAAAACCAGAATTTCACACGTCATTGTGAATTTTTGTAAAAGTGAAAAAGAAAGTAGATTTTAATTCTTAATTTCCTATTCGCCACAATATAACCAGAAACTGACTACTCAGAAGGGCATTAATAAAAGTTTAATTAACACATTCAAACGTTGTATTGATACTGACAGGTTTAAATTATATTATGAATAATAATAAATAAAAAAAGGTGAATGAAATATCCAGAAACACGATACGCGAGTCATCTTATTGGAATGACTGTGTGAGTTAGAAACCTGTTTTCTTTGTCTATATTTCTGAGATGAGGTAGTATTTACAGTATTTACATTATTCGGACTATTGTCCTCATCTTTGTTGCCATTTGTACGATGTTTAATAATAGGTCATTCTATTTATCTATATTTCTGAGATGATGTAGTATTTACAGTATTTACATTATTCGGACTATTGTCCTCATCTTTGTTGCCATTTGTACGATGTTTAATAATAGGTCATTCTATTTATCTATATTTCTGAGATGAGGTAGTATTTACAGTATTTATATTATTCAGACTATTGTCCTTATCTTTATTGACATTTGTACGACGTTTAATAATAGAACATTCTATTTGTCTATATTTTTGAGATAAGGTATTATTTACAGTATTTATATTATTCGGACTATTGTCCTCATCTTTGTTGCCATTTGTAAGACGTTTCAATCCCGACTGAAAGCAATCGGATGTCTAAACGTACTGATGAGCAGTGATACAGCGCAACAGAACTGTCTGCAGATGACTACCCTATCACCCTGTCAACTGAGCACTATGGAGAAATGGTATATTTTATGTTGATAGTTTGTTTACATTGTGCATATAAGACGCTAAAATCTGTCTTTCTTCGCCGTGCGCCAATAGCTTAAAATTATAATATCCAACTGATGTCAAATCGGTCGAGTTTCAATTCTCGCTTGAAGATCGGATGACTAAACTTACTGCTGAGCAGTGATGCGGTGAAACAGGGCTATCTGCGGATTACTATATATATATATATATATAGTGTGTGTCATAATACTTTTACAAACTTTAGGAGCGTGTTTCTTGTAGCAAAACATGGACAATACCTAATATAAAAGTATTGATGCAATTCGTTACTTTTTGTGTTGTTAAGTTTAAATAAGGTTCACGGTAGCTGGCTCTGTTTTTTCTACGTAGACTAGGTTACATTTTTCATTCATGTAAATATAACCTGTGTAGTAGTGTGTTAACTGAGAAGTGTTCCGTTTAACAATGGAAGGACATTCTGATATATCCCAGAAAGGGATATATATTTGATTCGAGGTAGCTAAGCGATTTAGGCAAATGTAGCAGGGTAGGATAATCTATAAGTTGACGTAATGGACGGTACTCGTCCTATGCAGTATCCTGAGACGTAGGTGTAGTCAATAGACGTAGACCAATAGACGTATACCTCTAGACTTCTAGACGTAGATCTCTAATGATAGACCACTGGCCGTAGACCTCTAGTCGAAGTCATTTAGACCTCTATGCTTCTTTGCCTTCGTCTATATTTATGACTGTCCCTAGTCAATCACATTACCGTGGGGGGGGGGACCAAAGTGTATGCATATTCATTACATATTCATTACATCATATATATATATATATATATATATATATATATATATATATATATATATAATATTTATTAATAAATTATAACATTGATATGTTACAATATCACTACAAAAGTAGCTATTTTGTTTCGACACTTTTTGTGTCTTATCAAGTGATGTGGTTATTTCAAAATCTTATTATTAGCTCTACTTTGTATTGAACACTTTTTTAGAAATAGTGTTTCTTTTTTTGGATGGGGAAATATTATTCCACCCATACTTGGATATATATATATATATATATATATATATATATATATATATATATATATATATATATATAATTTTAGATAACAAAGCGGTTTAGGGAAATGTATCCGGGTAGAACAATCTAGCAAGTGGACGTAATGGACGGTACTCGTCGTATACAGTATTCTGAGACGTAGGCCTCGTCAATAGACGTATACCAATAGTGGTAGACCTGTAGATCTCTAGTCGTATAGACGTATGGACGTAGACATATGGACGTAGACCTCTATGCGCCTTCGCCTTTGCCTGTATTTATGGCTGACACCAGCCAATCACGTTACTGTGAGGGGAAACCAAGGTGTATGCATATTCATTAGATATTCATTACATCACATTCATATCTTGAGGCAGATATGATTTTTAAATACGGTCGCGTGAATGTTAATGGCAGCACGGTTGGATCAAATAGCGTTTCTAGACGAGTCAGCCAAGTTATCCAACCTTTTCTGTTGTTTATCATTGCGTTGATGAGACAGGATCTGTGGCACCACAAACTACGGATAGCGGAAGACAGAGATCCGCTCGTACCACTGACTACAAAGAACACATTCGGAGACGATCTAGGTATCAGAACATTTCAAGTAGCCCTAGTATGTCGTACATCATCTAGTATCGCAAGGAAGTTGATTCAAATGCAACTCTTGTATCAGTATGATTTGCAGTGTTTTTCGCCCTCTGATCACTCACCTCGGGAGAACTTTTGCCGATGGTTGATTGCACAATTTATCGATCCGTTGTTTGTTTTTTTTGTTTTTTTTTTTTTTCAGTCTTGTTTACCGATGGGGCAACATTTGGAAGAAATAAAATAACATTAACTCAACCCACATTTGTGCGCAAATCGGAATCCCCATTGTACAACTGTTATGGGGGAAATACACCTATTCCTCAGATAATGGACTCTCCCTCCTATATTAATCAGAGTTAACAGGAAGTTCTAGAGAAGTACTTAGGAGTCTAATGAAGTTCATAAAAGTTCTTTAGAGTTTTATTGGAGTTCAGTAGAACTACTAGGCAGTTGATATTAGTCGGTAGTTAGCCGAATACTAAGGAGACAGCTTTCAGTGGAAGATTACCAAGTTCCTAACAATATGGGTGCGTTAAATCGATTAGCAACCGACATAGCAGGATTATAACCTTCAGTGCGAAAACTAATTCACAACAACAACAACAACACACTATTAATGTAAGAGCTTGAATTGTAAGTGACTGTCTGGTAGGTCCATATGTTCTCTCAGTACGTATTATAGGAGCAATCTAAAGACCACTTTATTTCGAATACTGACCTGCTATAATTTGTACTCCTGCTAATACGAAGACACATGTTGTTCAGGCATTATAGGGTTCCAGTACATTTTTAACCTGCAGCGGCCCCTAAAAATATGGTTTGTGCAGCAAAAATTAATAATGCAAAGAAGCTTATAGAACGTGTCATGGAGGTCTGGAAACCTATTCGACACATTGTGAGAGTATTTAATAAGTTCCGCCAGTCAGTAATCCGACGTGTGAATGCGTGGATAGAAACAAACGGAGGACATTTTGTTATGATATGCTGTGTCGAGTTAAAATAAAAACCCTTTTGTACATATGTTTATGCGGACATTTTATCTGGTTTTGGTGTCGGGAACTCCTCCTCAAAGTTTGTAAAGTATTGTTGGATTGTACATTTAAGAGCGCTTACTGTACGAATGTACGTTGTGGTGCAGTGGCTATCGGCTCGGAACGAGAAATCGGGAGCAGTGTTCAAATTCCAGTTGAATTCATTGCATTCACTTACGCGCAAATACCCTTGGGAAAGGTATTAATCCGTCTCTTCTTTCCAGTTATGGGTTAAATAACAGGACATATTGGGCTCTATAGCCTTGGCTGGTAAGCAATCTACCGCAGAAAGCAATGGCTACCTACTGCGGGATAAACTTCTGCCCAGTTAGTCATGTCTCGAAAGAGATATGATCGCCCAAGCGTGTTTCACGTATGGTACTTAACTGACTGTACATTTTAAACATAATAGCTCAAAAACAAAGGATTTTCGGACGTATGTTTATATGGACTTTTGTTATTATTATACACATCATTTAATTAGTCCTGGGCATAAATAATAAGACAACAACTTTTAGGCAAAATCCGACTTTATTCGTCAAGAAAGTCTCCTAGATCTACACTGATTCCAACGATTCTCTGACAAATCGATACCTTTTATGCAGAACAATTTGTCTTTGGCCTCAAAATAAGCCACAGTTACAGATATCACTTCTTCATAAAAGCCAGATCTTATTAGAGCATTTTTTGAGGTATGCAAACAGCCAGTAGTCACCTTGGGCCAGATCTGAAGAATATCCTTTGATTTGTGATCCCAACAATTTTCTCCTGATGAGATGTTGGACGAAAGAGCTCTTGAGACTGTTAATAAATTCTTTGTTTTGAAAGTAATGTCCAAATTCTGTACCTCCAAATATTTGGTTATATATATATATATATATATATATATATATATATATGTATGTATGTATGTATATATATATATATATATATATATATGTGTGTGTGTGTGTGTGTGTGTGTGTGTGTGTTTGTGTGTGTGTGTGTGTGGGCTACTTTAGCGTTGAATAGTATGGAACTGGTTTTTACAGTACTTCCATATTTTCGGCCTCTGACGTTTTAGCGGCAAAGTTATGGAAGATAAAAAAAACGCTTAAAAACGAATTCGAACAAACTCGCTGGAAAGTAAATAACAAACAAGGAAGATGAGGATGAAAGGATTCAGCAAAAATTATACAATGTGTTAGAAATTGAAAATGAAAACTAGAGGAGACTGAATTAATACGCCGTGAGAAAAAAAAAGGGCCAATATTTAAAAGAATAAAAATAAAAAGCTAAAAAGGACCTGTAAAAAATAATATTCTTTTTTTTCTTCTTTTCTCTCCTAATCTCGTCTTTTCCTTTTGTCGTTACTTTTAGTTTTCATATTCCATCCATAATTGTTTGACAGCACGAGGTTTCGCCATTGACCGGTGACGTAATTTGTCTTCCAGTTGCTTCAACAAAGCTTAACCGAAATGGCGTCTTAGGGCGGGAAGCAAACGTCTTCCACATGGAGACCCGTCTGTAGAAAACACTGGGTTCCTCTGCGTTCACTCGCATATGGCTGTCTCACTAACTCGGCGTCCGCTTGTCTGTCTTTCTGTGTGTGTGCATCGTGATACTGAACATAAATCATTTGGCCTATCTTGGGAAGAAACAAGAGAATATGACGGAACGAACTCCAGCTAGGCATAAATATGATTCAAACCGAGGCTCTGACCGCATAACATCGTGTATGTATGTATGTATGTATGTATGTATGTATGTATGTATGTATGTATTTATAAGTGAAGAATATCAATAAGTACTAATCCTGACACAAGTTTTGTTGAAAATTGATTTGAAATTTTCTTGAGTAATATTCGATTTATGTAGATGGCGGAGAAAGATGTGATTTAGATGCCATAACAAAGAACGAAATTAAATATATTAAAAAAAAACAACTTTGTAAATCATTAATGTACGAAGTTATTGCCCAAAAAGCAATTGTATAGAATCGCTGTGGTTTATACCAGTTACTTTCAAATTCACGGTTTGGATAAATTTAAGTTTTTAGATAAAAATCTACGTGAGTCATCATGAATCCACCCCCCACATTTATTAAATTTTAAGTAAATGAATTCTCACTCATTAATTTGGAGTTTCCTTTAATTATTTAACAAAACCTTAGTTGGAATAAGTCGTTATAAAGAACTTGATGATGTCAGTATAGTACCCTACATAAGAGTTTTTGATTCTATGAGGATAGAACTTATTTAAGCATAGGTGTATTTTATAAGTAACGCAATATATGGGTTGAATAACAAAATAGATTGGATTCTATAGTCTTGGCTAGCAACCAGTCTACCGCAGAAAGTAATGGCAATCTACTGCGGGAGAATCTTTTGCCCAGTTAGTCATGTCTCTTTCGAGACATGATCGCCCAAGCGTGTATCACGTATGGCACTTAACTGACTGACTGAATATGTGAAACAGATACATAGAGCGAAACTTCATTAAAAAGAATATATGAAATATTTATAAACAATATCATTATTTTGTACACATAGTAAATATTCTTTAACATTTTAAAATAGTCTTCTATGGAGAAAAATATATTTAAAACGGAGTGTTTCTTTTTTTTTCTTTTTTTTTTTAATAATGTTTGCATTTACGATATTGTGTTTTACTTGCCGTGCGGAAAAAAGCAAGTTCTTGATAATGGCAAATACCGTGAGACAATATCGACCAAAACTAGACTAACATATGACTTTTGGCTAATTTTTCAACAATTTTGATACAATGTAAAAAAAAGAAAAAAGTATAAAAAAATAAAATATACCTTGTCGGTTGAATTTAACAAAAATTGTTTAAACGCACACACACAATATCTATATAAACATAGAATATTTCCTCGCCAAATAACGAGCGACCAGATGGTTTTTCGAGGTTATTCATAAGGCAAACGGTCTTTGTAATTATATAGCTCATTAATAAGGGAAGGGTAGAGAATAACAGCAATAAATAAAATGAAATGTTCGCTTAACTAGTGCTATTTTATATTTTAACAAACAGCAACATCCACTGGTCATGGAACTGGGCTGTAAATAAAAAGAATAAGTTCTCTTGAAGAGTGGGTGTATTCTGTACAAGATTTTGTAGAGGATCAAATTAAGTAATTTTTTTTTTTTTTTACAGATTCCTATCACTCCATACAAGACATTTTACTGCCACTGTTGAGCAGGGGGTTACATAGGAGGTAAGTTATGAGAAAGAGTTACAGGTTACAGGGGGTGTCAGGAAGAGGGTAGGAGAATGATGAGAATACTGACGACAGTGGAGTGGACGATGAAAGAAGATTGAGAGAGAGAGAGGATGCAAGTTAGTGAGATAGGAGATGACTATTGACTTTATATTTGAATTCTTGAAGATTGTAGCTGTCGGGAAAGCAAGTAAACGGGAGTGAATTCCACAGGCGGGAAGTGCGAGGGAAGAAGCTGATGGAGTAGAATTTGCGTTTACAATTTATTGGTTTCACAGTAAAAGTGGGGGACCTAGTTGCAAATCTTCTGGTTCGAGCAAATTCATTTATGGGGATACCAGTGAGCTACGTTCAACTGAGCAGAAGCCATGAAAGTATTAGTAGAAGAGACACAGAGAAGCCACATTGCGCCGGTGAAAAAGTGACTGCATCCAGCTGCCAAGTTTGGATCGATCACATTACAGATTCTCCGTTGGATTTTGCTATAGAAATGGCCTAAAGCGTTTTGGGCAATAACCATCATGGAGAATTTTCGTATTTCTTAACTCCTACAAAACGGGAACATTAAGTTAAGATGCAAGAAAAGCTTAATTGAATTAATTAAAACTTTCTTGTCAGTCGTATTTCATAATAATAATTATAATTGTAATAATAATAATAATTATAATGATATATAAAATGCTGCCTCCTGACCGAGCGCCCATAGTTCAGAGGTAGAATCTGACGCCAATTCGGTCGGGTTTCAATCCTGGGTAAAAGCAATCCGATGTCTAACCGTACTGATGAGCTGTGATACAGATCTGTCTGCGGATCAATAATTACGCTCTCACACCCTTGGAAGAATTGTAGACTTTGAAAAAACAGTAGCTACTCTATCATCGCTCATTCGGTAATGAATTAGAGCACTCTAACTACTGTCGGATGATACATCATACGCTGAAAGTCTGCCTCGTTCTACATAGCTCAGAAGTTAATCAACGACTGATGCCGATATATATATATATATATATATATATATATATATATATATGTGTGTGTGTGTGTGTGTGATTAAATACATTACAAACAACATGTTTTCTTATTTTTAATAAAATCTGTTCATACTCACGGATAATCGTTTGCATATCACAATCAAAAGATGTCAGAAATGAACTGTAACGTTGACCGCTGTTATTTACATTCGTTTCTTAAGGTACCCAAGTACTTTCAACCTCTTTCCGAGGTCATCTTCAGGGGTGTGAGTTATTGTCACAAATGTACCCGGAAAACTGTGTTGCTAAAAATTACTGTACATTTTTTACTGCTTCAAATATAACGGTTGATAAATTGCAAGCGTTCATCAGAACGGGAAACTTATCCAAAATATAATTTTTTTATATGTTGTAATGACATGGTCATGCACGTGTTAAAGCATGAAAAAACTGTTCTTTTTATAAACATTTTAAAACCTTACTACAATATTCATAGCTGATTCTATTAATTGACGGCCTAAGTGTTTTAATGAATCTTGCCTCGAGAATCTGTTGTTAGCTTTTGTTGTTTTCTTGATGTAGAATATTTGTATTATCGATCATTTATTTTTTTTATATTGCGAATATAGACAGGAATGTTATTGTAGATGACTACAAATAGACGAATGGTCGGACAAATGTAAACTAAAACAATTACATCCACAACAACATTCCTGTCTACATTCACAATATAAAAAATAATGATCGATAATAAACAAAAATAAATATATTGTTTGCAATTTATTTAATCTGACGTGTTTAAAAGAAAATTTGCTGCCTAAATACACAAATATTATACTGTGTGTGTGAAAGGTTTTCATTTGATTTTCTAATCAAAATCTGAATATCAATATAAAGTAACATTGAAAAATAAATTTTCTGTATAGCAAAGATAATTGATAAATACAAAAGGTTTCACAATTTTTTTTACATTCTTTACAATTTTCTTTCAAAGATTTACTTTTTTTTATTTTATTGATTGTTGTTAAATTTTATACAGATTTAACTCGGTGAGATATCGATTGTTTCATCAGGAAAAGTCTGCCGGTCATTTGCGCCTCATATTACAACATAACGCTGCGACCTCCCCTGAGGCGTTACGGTATCGAAATCTCAGCGATACTTAACACTTCCAAGGAAAACATTCAAATGCTGGAAAGATCGATTTCCAGGTGTAAGTGGACACCATACTGAGTTTTTAATGTACCAATGAGATTTTGACTCCTCGCATGCGCCCACACGTGTATGTGTGTATTTCCAGCCGAAGTGTATGTAAACGATATGATGTACGCGTGAGATTTGTGTGAGGAATTTTCTGTTTGCATACGTATGCAGGCACATGAAATCGTGAAGATATTATTAGTGGTGTAATAGACAACCATAGAATCTGTTAGATTGTAAATGAATATGAATATTAATGGTGCTATAGAAGAGAAGAAGACACAACATAATTTTTTCATAACGCTAATATACGTCTTTATTTGTAGTTCATATTAGTATAGGTCTATATATAAAAAAGATGTGCGTTGTAGTGCAGAAACATCAGGGCTCCGAGTTCGAATTCCAATTGAATTCCTAGCATTCACTTACGCGAAAATACTCTTGGAAACGGTATTAATCCGTCTCTTCCCTCCAATTATGTTTTAAATAACAGGACAGATATGGGTTCTATAGCCTTGGCTGGCAATCAGTTTACCGCAGAAAGTAATGGCAACCTACTGCGGGATAATCTTCTGCCCAGTCAGTCATGTCTCTCTCGAGACATGATCGTCAAAGCTTCTATCACGTATGGCACTTAACTGACTGACTGAGTATAATAGTTGTTATCATGATTAAGGCTTCTACTCGTCATAAAATGAGGGATCGGTTTTCTATTGTTATGAAGTAATAAACTGATCCCCACTAATTACTACGTAATAATATAATACATCGCTTCTCTTTCTAGCTATTGGTCAAATAACAGGACAGATATGGGTTCTATAGCCTTGGCTGGCAACCAGTTTACCGCAGAAAGTAATGGCAACCTACTGCGGGATAATCTTCTGTCCAGTCAGTCATGTCTCTTTCGAGACATGATCGCCCAAGCGTGTTTCACGTATGGCGCTTAACTGACTCTTTTCACTCACATTAACAGAAGCTAAGCATGAGCTACCAAGTAGTTTCCAAACATACCGGTTTGCTAGATTGTTTGTGTTTCTTTAACACCTATATTGGTAACCTGTGGTTTATACTGTAATTTTGCTTAGCAAGCGAGCTTAGTTTCTATGAGAGAACACCTAAACTACTCAGTAGCTAGGACCCTCGGTTGCGATTTTTTTAATTTTTTTTTTTAATCATATCACCCCGAGCAAGGCGGTAACGCCACTGATGCGCAGGGGGCTACGTGAGAGTAAAAAGATTGAAGAAGAGAAAACCGGAAACCACATCCTAAACAGGGAACAAGAGATGAGCCTCTTCACCTGTTCAATAGACGTGGATGGCGTGTGAACCGGGCTATAGTTTAGTCTATCTACTCCAATTGAGAAAAAAAAACAGAGTAAAAAGATTGGAAAAGAGAAAGCCGGAAACCACATCCTAAACAGGGAACAGGAGATGAGCCTCTTCACCTGTTCAATAGACGTGGATGGTGTGTGAACCGGGCTATAGTTTAGTCTATCTACTCCAATTGAAAAAAAAAAAAAGAGTAAACAGATTAAAAAAGGGAAATATATATATATATATCTTTTCAAATAAAACTCTAAAAATGACATATGCTCTATAGCCAATTCAGTGACGAAACCTAGCTTTTCAGCAACATATATATATCTTTTCAAATAAAACTCTGAAAATGACATATGCTGTACAGCCATTTCAGTGACGAAACCTAGCATTTCAGCAACATATATATATCTTTTCAAATAAAACTCTGAAAATGACATATGCTGTATAGCCATTTCAGTGATGAAACCTAGCATTTCAGCAAAAAAAAAACATTAATTATGCAAATTCAAAAATAGATAGATAGATAGATAGATAGATAGATAGATAGATAGATAATGAGAAATAGAAGCGCATATCATCAGAATATCCGTGCAAAACCTGAAGAGAATATTGACAAAATACGCAAAATGACAAACAGGTTAGGAGGAAACGAGGAACAACAAAAGTACGCTTTATTATTAAAAGAGAAAGATAAGAAAAAAGGGGGATAATTATGGTAAATACCAGAATGAATAGTTCCAGTGGGTATCAAAAGGAAGAAACAGGACTGAGAAGCCTCCTAGCAATATAGGAGAACGGGCCACTTTCTCTTTTTGTCGGAATCGAGGCGGTTGTTGTAATTTAATATAAACTGCGTCTGAAATACGCAGATGATTTACGGAACGCGTTTTGCCCCAAATGGTAAAGGTTGAATCTGAATATTTGCAAATTCTTAGCAATTTATTTTATTTTATTTATAATAATTTCTAGCTAGAGTGGCCGTTCCAATTGTTCTTTTTTTGTGATATGACATGATCATCACAAAATAATATGTTCACTACATTCTAGAAGGAAAGAAAAATGTATTCTTATGTGACGACAGATATTTGCGCAATTTCTAAACTAAATTTAGACTTGATGTGTCTAGCCACACGGATGAGCTGTGATACAGCGAAACAGGCTTGTATGTTGATGACTAATATATTATGTTCTCATTACAATTGTGCTCGCTGCAGAAGAAAATTTAAAAACAGTCTACACTTCTGCTTATAAGCGTGACTCTTCAGAAATGAATTGAGTTCCTTCTGTAACGCGCGTGTGTATACACTGCTTATATACAACACGTTAAAATTTCCCTTTTCTGATTCCATGCGCCTATAGCTTAGGGAGTAGCGACTCCGACTGATACCAAATTGGTCGAGTTTGATCATTTGCCAGAAACAAATGGATGTGTCTATCTCGTCATCAGGCAATGTTAGATGTTTGTTGTAAAAATGGTTTTCGTTTTTTCACAACTAACATCTAACATTGCCTGATGACTAAATAGAAATCTGGAAACATAGAAATATCCGTGTCGCAATGTATTTTTAATTTTTAATTGTATAACGAATTTAATTAAGCTCTAAAATATTTATTCTGTTGATCACTTTCAAAAAAGTAAATGCCAGAGAACTCAAATCGTAAAACCTTGGGTCCTCTTTACCTCGATTTATATATATATATATATATATATATATATATATTATGCTCTCATTACGATTGACCTCTCTGGAGAAGAAAATTTTAAAAACAATTTCCACTTCTGCTATATGCGTGACTCATCAGAAATGAATTGAGTTCTCTCTTTGACTGGCGTGTGTATACACTGCTTATATACAACACGTTAAAATTTCCCTTTTCTGATTCCATGCGCTTATAGCTTAGGGCGTAGCCACTCCGACTGACACCAAATCGGTCGAGTTTCGTTCCCGGGAAGAAGCCACACTGTTGAGTTGTGATACAGCGAAACAGGCTTGTATGTGGATGACTAATATATATAAGCATGTTTCATTAAAAATGACCGACAAATTAATTATTATGGGTAAAATGTTTTTATCTAATGTTTCATGTGATTTTACTTTTTTCTGATGAGGGCGTATATTATCTAAAAAATTGTCAAATGTTTTGTTTATCCGAGAGCTGTCGGCTATATTTTTTGCGTTTATCAAGGATGTAAATTATATTACGTGTAACAGAATGTATCTAGTGATATGTATGTTTGTAGTGTAGTATGTATGATTGATTAACCGAACACTGTAAGCACGTTGTTACCATATTTATAGTTGATGTTATTGATACCTCCATTTTTTTTAGCATTTTTACAGATAAATGATGTTATATTCTTTGTGTTTTCAACATCTAATGTAGTGGTAAATTTTTTTTTATAAATCCGTTGTTGACAAGTGTTTCTTTCAAGTTATGAGATTTTTAAATCAATCATATATTACAGAACATTAAAAACGATTAAACTCATAGTCAAAAACAAAATTTCCCCCATATGAGCTAATCTACAGCGAAGCAATATTATTTGAAAATTTATACATTCTTTGAAGAACAACATTCTTGATCCACCCAATTTGATAAATAATTATATCGGCTATACAACTACGAAAGAGTCAGGAAGACATACGCTGCGTCTCTCAGAAGAGAGCCCAATTGGATCTCATTTCAACACACACGGAGACGTACAAAACCCTATCCGATATCTACTGGTTGACAACACAAATACCATAGCATCATCCATATGTAAAAGAAAGATAGAAACAATGTAGGCATCATTACAAAAACATACTCCATAATATCAACTACGAACATGCGAATAATTTAAAACATTTTGGGATATCTTCTGAAAAAGAAATCCTAATTTCACAAAAAACAAATTACTTAAAATTAAACCTGCATAAAAGAAAGGTTTCTGCCCAAATATATATATATATATATATATATATATATATATATATATTAGGAAGCGATCGGAGTCTAACCGTACTGATGATCTGTGATACAGCGAAACAGATCTGTCTGCGGATGACTATAGTATATATAACGTATAAATAAATAGATAAATATACATACGTAAATAAATATATCTAGATACACACATATAAACACAGTCATATACATATAAATAGATGTATATGCACATATATTTAAATATACATATATATAAATATATATATATATATGTATATATATATATGTATATATATATATATATATACAAAAAGATATATTATATATTTTATATAAAATTTATATATATAAATACACAGATGTATGCACACATTTATATATATATATATATATATATATATATATATATATATATATAAATTTATATATATGAAATTATATTATAAAATATATATAAATATATTTTTTATATATATAAAAAAGCATCCTCAGGCAAGGTTCGAACCTTCGTCCCCTAGGGGGAACCGTCAATTGATTTGGTGTTTCTTGAACTGTCGACCACGAAAGGCTTACAGTTAAAGAAAGCCAAAACAATACTTTCAAACCCACATTTCCCTGATTTTTCGTTACCTTCCCCTTTTTAGGCATGACTTCAATATCCACTAGCATGACCTGGGTGCTTATATCAGCAAGCATCTCCCTCTGGCTAGGGCTATTTCTCTTGAACCGTCTGACCATTCATGCAAGTGATGCTGTCTCTAAACTCAGTTAGCTATGTTTTCTTTCTCTACTGCTCCTCTTCCTCTCCTGGCTGTTCCTTGATGGACAGTATTTCTGATAATATAGATAAGGTCTTTTCCTGTTCGTTAATATATTTGTGTTCAGAGACTTCAATTTCCACCAAGGCAAATGGCTGAAAAACTGTCTTGCTAGCATCCATACCATGAAATTTGAAATCAGTCAATCTTTTACGCAAGTGATGGATATCCCCAGGCGCTGCCCCATTATCCAAGAAATACATGATTTCCTGCTAGATCTCAGTTTCACTTCTATCTCTGACCCCTGCCATGCCATACGGTTCTGTCCTCTTGTCGAACCTGATCATACTGTGTTTCCGTTATTATCTCCCCAACTCCTTCTCACCCAGGGACCACCTACCAGCAGAATATCTTACTGCTGTCAAATAGGGGATTGGGTGTCTTTCCACGATTTCCTTTGTGACATCCCTTAGAACAAAGGTTTTAGTCTATTCTTTGAAGACTGCGCTTCAGAGGTTTCCTTTTAGGTGAAAGCTGGTATCGATGCGTTCATCCCAACCAGGAAATTCTGACTTAAATCGTATTTATTCTTTTGGATTCCTCCTTCTTGCTCGGCTGGCATTTCCCATAAGTATCACTTCTTCGGATTTATCGGAGCGACGCATCTGACTATAATAGTAGCCCTTTTTGTCTCTCCTCGTAATTAGTCCAAGAAGATCCTAAATGTTGCTAAGTTGTTTGTTGATAGAAAGCAGAGGCGTATAGCATCCCGCAAATTGTTTTCCAAAGACTACTGACGGCTCATCCAAAGTGTGCTAATGCAGCAACCTCGCGATCTCTTTTTATTCAATAAATTTGAGGTACTCACATCCATAGCGAACAAAGTCGAATTCTTTGTTTGCATATTCCCCTCCAAACCCGCAACTTCCCGTCTCCTCATTGGTGGAAAAGAAAGACGGAAATCTACGCCTTCATATGGTGATGAAGTTTTCGGACCATGTGTTTGTCCAGATATCAAAATTAGCACCAAATAGTATCCAGTAGAAGCTACCCCAAAATAATAATCTACTCTGTAAAGAAAGGAGATGATGGAGGTGACCTAAGCCAATCGCGCTGGCCTGGGCAGCACAAGTAAATGTTTTTTTTCTCCAAAGAGGTGCCAAAGAGAAAACGAGAAATGGTGATTGAAGAAATCAGGAAATTCGAAGAACAATAAAACAACTACTGCTGTTTCTCAGTTTAAACGATGAGTTTTGACTTCTTCTTCTTCTTCTTCTTCTTCTTCTTCTTCTTCTTCTTCTTCTATGTGCTCTGTCCATTCAGGACGTAGGCGATCATGGCTCTCCACGTCTCCCTATCCCTTGTGGCTCTTAGTATATTTGCTGAGTTTTGACTACATGGTGTAATATTGATCTGATGAAACTATCATGGAATACAGTGATTGCAATTTAACCATTTTTAATATCATTCCTCCTCAGATCAACCAATGATATCCTACACAATGCGACCAAACTCAAGCTGTGGTGATACAATGACATCGATGTATATGCAGTGTGTCAAAGTGATCGATGGCTTTTACCTCCTGTGTTCTCTGCATGGCCGCTATAACGACAGTGTGTACACGTGGCGTAATAAAAAGTCCTGTCAGTGGTCATACACTTAGTACAAAGTGTGAAGTGTAAAGATGTTGATGTGTTAAGGCGTGGTAAATTGCAACAGAGACATCGTTTTATGCATTGAGATTTATTTGACATATTTACATAAAGAGGATATACTTGTTGTTCTAAGGCATGCTAGGCGTGAAGTGAAAGTGTTACTTGTCGATTCCTACGCCAAGGGGTTAGGTGTAAATTGCATGTAGGAAAATAGTTCCATGATATTGCTACATCCCCCTTACCAGATAGAAAAGAAAGACATTTTTCAGATGTTTGTTATGTGTGGTAGTACATTTGTTATTTTGTATCTTTTTGGCCTATGTATTTCACGGCCACGTCTTGTTGTGTTGTATGTTGATTGTTTTGGGGTTAATTGGTGTGAGATGTTGCTTGTGTTAGTGTGTCCAGTTTGTGATGAGGTGATGTGATTTTTAAATTGAACTTGTTCCATGATATTACTACATGAAGTAGGTAAAAAACCGTATCTAACGGCTAGAGAACAAAACATCCATTTGTGCAGAAGACTGAAATAACTCCCAACATGTCGATACAGAATGTAAGATGTGATTGGGGAATATTAGTGAATTTTTGAACACCTCTACTCCTAAACATTTTAGCGTGATCTTGTTCAAATAAGTGTGTCCCAGTAGAATTAACGGTTCCATGGGAGGAGAACACGGAGAGGCACGCGAGCGAAAGAAAAACCGATATGAATTAAAGCGATCCGACTGCACAGAACATGGGTGACATGCCATGTTCTACCTATTGTTTACTTCCTTTTGAGGATGGGCATCACTGGCCGGAACCTAAAGATTGTCATCGTCTTCATACTCAGGCTAAACAGGCATCAAGTTCCAAAACAAACAAAGCAGATTCAAACCATGCTCGCAACAGAATGCCGCTTCTGACGTGAAACATATGTTTACTATTCTACGGAATTGATAACGGTCGCTACAAGCATATTGCATTTGGTTAACGAATTGTGCTTGTTTAACCATTACAAGAAAAAACATTAACAAGCGCTAAAAATCAGACTTATAGTTGTAAAAAAGATTTAAAATAAAGGAATTTTTTTAGATAAAGATATTTCTACACAAAAAAATCAGTATCCTGTCTGGTGGCGCCAGGGTTGGCACTACAACCTTTGCTACAAAAACTGAATTACCTCCCTTGGATGGCGGCTGACGATGACAGGTTATCTCATGTGCTTTTACACGTTGTATGTAGAATACACACACACACACAACATAGGATATGTTAGCAGCCACCCTCTTTATTCACAGCTACACTACCTACTCAAGAGTATTTATGTAGGTCTCATTTTTTGGGGGGAAAGTCAACATAAAAGAAAAGTATAGTCACTTAACAGCGGATGTGCGTTGTGGCGCAGTGGATATCGGATAGGAATAAGAAATCGGGGAAAAGAGTTCGAATTCCAGTTGAATTCCTTGCATTCACTTACGCGCAAATTAATCCGTCTCTTCCCTCCAGTTATGGGTTAAATAATAGGACAGATTTGGTTCTATAGCCTTGGTCGGCAACCAGTCTACCGCAGAAAGCAATGGCAACCTACTGCGGGATAATCTTCTGCCCAGTCAGTCATGTCTCTTTCGAGACATGATCGCCCAAAGCGTGTATCGCGCATGACACTTAACTGACTGATAGTCACTTAATACAAGAAACCGTTTGAACTTTGGTCATCAAATTTATTAGTTTTGTTGTTTTTTTAACACTAATGTTTTTGCTATCACTTAATTCTGTAAAGAACATATTTTATTGGTGAACAACTTATTCTGAGATCAATCTTTAAAACTTCAGGGACTAAATACATTCATGAGACAAAATAAAACTGACAGGTCTATGATCTTGCTTAAGGCTGATATAAAGCTGTTAAGTTATTGGCATTCAACTACAAGATAAATAAATTCAGTAGTTCCTTTCATATAAGAACGTTTAGTGTGACTTTCCCGAGGTGCCATATCGTCATAATCAATATTTGAATCATCCAACTCATTCTGATTCCTCTGTACTGTCCTAGGTTTGATTCCCGAACACTACGAAATGTCCATATTGCATCTTCTGGTGCGAATATCCAGCAACACATCCCGCCTTTCCCTAATTTCTGGCGTAGTGGATTACATTATGGCGCAATTTTTTTCTCAAAGATGGCGTCCACCTGACCTCACTATTCTGCGCAGTTTATACAATCTAAAACAAAAAACGAGCACGCGCGAAATTAAAATACAATATGGCACCAATTTATCCATCGCACCTTATACGTGACAGGTTACGAACTTGGCTTTGAAATATATCCGACAGTTTGTAGACGTCATCGTTGTCATGACAGAAAAAAAGATACAAATAATTTTCAAACAAATATAAAAACAATGTGATTATTTGTAAGGATTCCAGTTAATTGCTCGAGGTGGATGGCGGCGAGTAGCAAATGTAGGCAGTGGTTATTGGAAAGGAGATTATTACTTTTCCGAGATTTGAGATTATCGGTGTGGGGAATGTGAAAGAAATCTCCGTTGGGGGAAGAGGATTGAAATGGATCTGTGATAATTAATGAAGAAAACACCAAAGTGCTCTCTTGGCATAATTTTCGCTATCTCCGATTTCTCAAATCAAATTTATCAAATTAGCCTGTTTTTTGACTTGCAACTCACCGAGAGTCTCACTTCACTTACCGTACTTGATAAAATTTTGCTATCGTCTTAACCCACACTCGTTCTGTTACCATATGGTCTCTCTTTCGAAATGTATGTTAGCCTATACACGTGTGTGTGTGTGTGTGTGTGTGTGTGTGTGTGTGTGTGTGTGTGTGTAAGACTGTAGTGACCGGCGTATATATATATATATATATATATATATATGTGTGTGTGTGTGTGTCTGTGTTTGTGTGTGCATGTGTGTGTGTGTGTAAGACTGTAGTGACCGGCATATATATATATATATATATATATATATATATATATATACGCCGGTCACTACAGTCTTGCACACACACACACACACACACACACACACACACACACACACACACACACACACACACATGCACACACAAACACAGACACACATATATATATATATATATATATATATATATATATATATATATATATATATATATATTAGGTCACTACAGTCTTACACACACACACACACATGCACACACAAAGACAGACAAACACACACACGTGTATAGGCTAACATATATATATATATATATATATATATATATATATATATATATATATATATATTAGTCATCCACATAGAAGTCTGCTTCGCTGTATCACAGCTCATCACTGTGGCTAGACACACCCACTTGCTTCTGGCCGGTGTCATTCGAAGTCGCTACCCCCTAAGCCATAGGCGCATAGAATCAGAGAAAGGGAATTCTAACTGATGTGTGCATATAAGTATTATATACACACACCAGTCAACTCAATTCATTCCTGAAAAGTAATGTTTATATCGCAGAAGTACTGATGAGGTGTGATACGGCGAAACAGGCTTGTATTTGGATTTCTAATATATTAGGCTCTCATTACGATTGAGCTCTCTAGAGAGAAAAAAAAATTAAAATAGTTACCACTTCTGCGATATATTCGTTACTCTTCAGAAATGAAGTGAGTTCTTTCGGTGGCGTGTGTTTACACAGCTTATATACAACACGTGGATGTGTCTAGCCACACTGATGAGCAGTGATACTGCGAAACAGGCTTGTACGTGGATGACTAATATATTTATATGTATATATATTGTGTATTTAGGTAGCATTTATTCATTGATGTATGTTTCATTAAATAATATAGATAAACTTTAGCGATTTATTTTATGTACCACGTGGTCATATGTGACGTCACCAGTTGTAGTGTTATTTTCGCTTCCAGCAAACAAAATAGACGACTACTACTGTCAACCGTCCACGAACTGCTTAATACACTCAATAAATGTGTCATCTTTGATAATGGCTAATATAAGCCGAAAGTTCAGAAGGATTAAATAAAAAAAAACATTTAACAATATTGTGGTTTTGTTTCTTCTTTCAATGATAATGCTATTAAGCTTATCAGACGATATGAAAAGAATTTACAAAAAATAAAAACTTGTCTATCTTATTTACAAAAAGCAAAAAGTGTGTATATGTTACTTAATGAAACATGCATCAATATATATAAAAACACACACCAATCTGTGCTCTGGAGGGGACATGGCTATTGTAGTGAAGGTAGGTGCAACATCAACCACATTTTTAGGGAGGGGTCGGATAGAGATAATTAGTAGAGACTCTGGCAAAAGATCCCCAAACGACCCTCTTTAAGTCTTGAATTTAGAGTTGTCTCCCTAGACTACGTGTCACGAAAAGGTTATCCTTTAGGGACAATAGTCTTTCCTGTCATTTACCCATAGTTGGGGGATGAGGATTGTTTAATTCGCGCAACTACTTTGGGAAAGTTAAAAGAATGTAAGGAACTCAGTTCTCCGATTATTCCAAATCCAAGCCATGTCTCAATGGGGGATGTGAGTCTGTTTGTCTATATATATATATATATATATATATATATATATATATATATATATATATACTTAATTACAATAAAGCAGCACTAAATGTCCGAAAAACCAATGCTAACCTATTAGTAACTTAAATCGTCAATAACCCAAAGAGGATTACCTCGTAGGTTAAATAAAGGAGAAGAAAAAGAAGAAACAAACCGCGCACAAGAACAATGCGTCAAGTGCTTGTTTGAAAGAAAAAAACCCAAGACAAAACCTTAACAGTAAAGTGCTCTATACGAAAGTACGAAAGTAGAGCAAAAAATACAGTACACTAATTCTAAAATTGAGCCAACAGATCTTCAGGGCCAGGCTCTGACGATCCGTTGTATGCAGTCGGAGTTGGCTCTATTTTAGATTTAGTGTACTGTATATATATATATATATATATATATATATATATATATATATATATATATATATATTTGTCGCTCATTTGACAATGAATTGGAGCACTCTTGCTATTGGGCGTGTTTATACGCGCTAAAAAGCCTGCCTTCTTACGCAGTAAGTACGCTCGTGGCCTAGGAGTAGAATCGCCGACTGACGCCGATTTGGTCGGGTTTCAATCCTGGGTTAGGAAGCGAACGGAGTTTAAGCCGTACTGATGAACTGCGAAACAGATCTGTCTGCGGATGACTATAGTTATATATATATTGGCAGCAATCTTAAATTTATATATGTTTCGTTAAAACAACTGACAAAGTAGATTTTATTACTTTTTTTTTACATTTTCTAGCATTCTTACATGTTTCCTTTTTGCTAGCAATAAGTTGTGTAAAATTATTCCATAATGTTCGTATTTCCAAGCAACTTCAGCCATTTCATTTGTTATTTTCAAGGATGTAATCTTTCCGCTGTTGTTGCTAGATTCTCATGTTTGACTGTAATGTAATTTTTGTGTTTTTTAAAAGGATAATTATTTTAAGTTATCAAGTGATGCGAGCGGCTGCACGTCGTGTGAGCGTCCTCTTTTTATTTTTTTAAAAAGCTCTCAAAACTATTGTAAGGTTGATTGTAGAAAAAATTGATATGTAGTGCCACTCTTACAGTAAGTTGCCTTTCATATTGTGATTTAAAAAGTATTTTTGTATTTTCAACCAACATTTTTTAAAGGTTACTTGTAAGTTATGGGTTAATGAATGTTTTTTACACTATCATTATTAAATAGGTGTCATGTGAGGCGTCTACTCAGAGAAGTGGTATTATGGCCAATACAGGTAATTGGTTTATGACAAGAAACGGGGCTTGTAAATTCGTTCACTATATCAGTCATTGGACGCTTAGATTTGATGAGGTTATTGTTGTTATTTTCCATTTTCTATAATATATTATAAATGTTACATGATTTTGAAGAATTACGACAGAAATATGGTGTTTAAAAATTTTTCATGTAGAAAATTCGTTTTGTTTATAATTAATGTGCATTTGGTTGCATTTGAATATGTTGATGATTTGTGTGTTATTTTTAATACTAATATCATTTTTTTGTTTTTTTTATGTATCTGTAAGAATAGTCTTATTTGTTTGTCATTGATGTAGTTGGGATAATTGTTTGTTTTACACGTTTTAATTCGCTAAAGATATTATTTTGGAGGAAGAATTTTGATGCACTCTATTCAAAAAGTTTGTTTTTACTGCTATTTTATACCTGTCTTGGCACTGATTATTATAGTTAAAAAAACGAGACTTCTTGCAAGTGTTTTTTTAACAGATAAGTGATAAATTCTTTGATTTTTATCTCTCTATTGGCATCAAGAAACATGATTATGGTATTGCCTATAAGTTCATAGGTAATTTCATCGAGGAGTTATGTTAAAAATTTAGTTTTAGATTTACAATTTCCTCAATATTCGTCCAGTTTGTCGTTTGTTTTAAACACTTTGTTTTCAATATAGGACATGCAAAAATTAGAGAAAGTAGGACCTAATGTGTTTCCATAATGTCAGCGTAAGTTTGTAATTAGATGTTGCCATTATCTAAATATCAGAAAATGGTATGTATCTGGTGCACGCGGTAAATAGTTTCCAAAGAATTGGTGGTTGGATTTTTGGAAGAAGGATTGATGGGTGTTTGTAGAGACAGACTTTTATTAAAGTTAATGGTTCTTCAACTGGGACGTTATATATATATATATATATTGTTGTGGGGCATTACCCATTTAACTATGGACTTTTCCTACCAGTATATTAACTAAGAGTTAATCACTCTCGTGGATTCAGTTCAGCTCAGCACAGTCTGTCTGTCTGTCACTAGCAAGCCAAGCTTATATTTTCTCCTTTCTCTTGTATCTATTTTTTACTTAATATATGTGTTAACCATACCACTGTGTTTCGAGTTATCATTTTGTGGTCCCATCACCGTTCCACATCATATATATATATATATATATATATATATATATATATATATAGTGAGAGAGAGAGAGTGTAATAAAGTTGTGGTACTCGTAGGTTTTTTACCTGCTGTTCATGCATTTACTTTTATAAAGAGAGCTCGATACAACGTATATATATATATATATATATATATATATATATATATATATATATTTCGTTTATCCAATTTGACATCGTTGATTATTAGCCTTCTATTTCCAAAGACTGATTCACTTTGGCTTGAGAATTCGCCACTGATTTTTCCGATCTAACTAACGAGGAACATATAATAATCATGAGTGCAAAACGATCCGTACACATCCACAGCAATGAACAATGAAAAGAAAAACGAATATGTAGACCTATTTGATATCACCATTGGATCTCTAGACTCCACTGAGTCCTCAAAACTTACCGGCATATAACTTAACAGCATATAACGATGAAAATATTTAGGATATAGGGTTGTGCAGGGATAAAAGTCTTACAGTGGTAAAAACTCTAATAATGTTAATGCCAATAGAATTTGAAAATAAATTCATAGGAAACTGAAAAGTCTTAACCTTAAGGTCACTATAAAAACCAATCTTCAATGCGTCTAAGACAAAGCTGCTGTCTGTCAATCATCACAGGCAACTTTTCCTGCCTCCCATAAGCATGGACCAAGCGAATCTCAATTGAATTGCAATACACTGCAATTCCTTGAACTTACCCTCTCTTCCGATCTCAAGAGGAACTATTACATTGAGTCAATAGCTAAATCCACTGCAAGGAAGGTTGGGTCACTCAGTCGGGCCAGGATGTTTTTCCGCCTGAATCCATCTTGCACATATACAAACCAACCATCCGCCCGTGCATGGAGTACTGTTGTCATACATAGTCAGGCGCCCTTGCTGTTCATCTCAGTATTCTTGACAGGCTCCAAAGGAGAATCAGTAATGTGATAGGTATTGACTTGGCGGCTCGACTCCAGCCACTTCCCCACCGACGAGATGTGGCTTCCCTCTGTCTGTTCTGAAAATACTTTCATGGCTTCTGCTCCAACGAACTTAAGTCACTGCAACAGGTGTTTACTCGTGCAACCAGACTGGCAACTGAGTCTCACCCCTTCACAGTTAGATCAACCAAATGCAGACGACAATTCTACGCCTGCAGCTTCTTTTCTCGCACTTCCCGCCTGTGGAAATCGCTTCCTTATTCTTACTGTCCTGACGGCTACAACCACCAGGAATTTAAATGCAATGTCAATACTCATCTCTTAACCACTTGACTCTAGTTCTTTCTACACCACCCTCACACTCCACCCACATCTATTGAACAGGTGAAGAGGCTCGTCCCTTGTTTCCGGTTTTCTCTTTCCCAATCTTTTCTTATTTTTTTTTTCAATTGGAGTAAATAGACTAAACTATCGCCCGGTTCACACTCCACCCACATCTATTGAACAGGTGAAGAAGCTCATCCCTTGTTTCCTGTTTAGGATGCGGTTTACGGCTTTCTCTATTTCCAATCTTTTCACTCTTTTCTATCTTTATTTTTTTTTTTCAATTGGAGTAGATAGACTAAACTATCGCACGGTTCACAGTCCACCCACGTCTATTGAACAGGTGAAGAGGTTCATCCCTTGTTCCCTGTTTAGGATGTGGTTTCTCTTTTCCATTCTTTTTACCCTTACGTAGCCCCCTGCGCATCAGTGGCGTTATCGCCTTGCTTTGGGTGATATGATTAAAAAAAATATCACTTCCTTTCTCTTCACCTTTGCAACTGTCATCACACCTGTATTCCCATCCTTCTCTTGATCCTTTCTAACTTTCGTCTTTTTCTTTACTCTCCTCCTATCTAAACTTTTTACTCTGATGTAGCGCCCTGCACATCAGTGGCATTACCGCCTTGCTTGGGGTGATACGATTAAAAAAAGAAGAATTTCTAGATGTAACACTTGCTCTAGGCGATAACATTCACTCTCGGGGCTTAAAAACTAACGCTAATCCTGTATACGTCCACCATAAATGTAATCAACTTCGATCAGTCATCAATAATATACCCTTCTCTATTGAAAACAGAATTAGTAACAATTCTTCTAATGAAAAACAATTCTTCTAATGAAAACATCTTTTACAAACATAGCAAATTCTATGACATGACCCTTAAAACTAGCGGCTATAAATGATCTGACCTGAAATACCACACATATAATAACAACAACAACAATAAACATAGAAAGAGAAATATGATTCGGTATACACCCCATTGATCCAAATGGTAAGTACTAAGTTAGGAAATAAATTCCTAAGATTAGTTGAAAAACACTTTTCTAAAAATAACAATCTTAGCAAAATTTTCTTTTTTAACAGAAATGCTCTGAAATTAAGCTCTAGTTGTAGTGATAACCTTGAAAAGAATATAAAAACCTAATAATAGCATTTTAAGCAGATTTAATAGCATAAACAATCAACAACATCCTAAATATTAATGATCACAATGACAATAATTACAATTTCCGTAAACCTATTGAGTGTTCATTAAAACCAAATGTTTACCTGACTCTATAGTCTATCTATGCACCCTTTCTACCATAGAAAATCCCACTTTTAAAAAAAATTATATCGGTTTTACCAAAAATCCTTTTAAAACACGCCATTATTTTCACATCTTATCTTTTAATAATAAAACTTAACGCAATAGCAAATCACTTTCTCCACCCCTATTGTCTTTATTCTCATCCGTCTATTACCCTCCTCCTGACATTTCCTATAACTAACCCTTCTTTCTCATCACTTTCCTCTATGTGATCCCCTGCGCAACAGTGGCAGTAGAATGCGTTGCTTGGGATGAGATGATTAGAAACAAAATAGATCGAAATTGCTATATATATATATATATATATATATATATATATATATATATATATATATATATATTCCATTAAGTAAATAATACTTATCTACAACGACTCCAATTTTCACGACTTTTTCATTCCTCAGGGTCAAGATAATTGTAAAGACCCTTATGATCGCTTTAGTCGATTTAAATAAGTATTGGTTACTATTTATTTATTTATTGGTGACAGTCTTTGCTGTAGATATCTACTGATCGCTGTTATTTATAAAATCAAGGTAAACTTGACATACGTCATATTACATACATAACTGGAATAAGAATAAGAATGTTCGTGAACAGAAAATCAACATCATCTGGAACTCAAGATAAACGTCTGGAATTCAGAAACAATGATCTGGAATTGGAATGAAAGCACTGATCACACCTACACTGAATATAACATAAAAAATACAGGATGAGAAATCAGCAATTCAAATACTGAAAATAATAAACAATTCAACTACTCCTGAGTATGATCAGTTATAACAAATTTAGTAGCGAATATAAAGAAATTAGAGATAGAATTACTCTATTCTAGACCTAGTTTCGTTTAACATATCAAGTTGTTGCAAAACCAAAATATCAACCTGCAGTGTTCTTGACAAGCTCCAAAGGAGAGTCTGTAATGTGATAGGTACTGATCTGGCGACTCAACTGCAGCCACTTCCCCCATCGTCGAAATGTGGCCTCCCTTTGTCTCTTCTATAAATACTTCCATGGCTTCTGCTCGGACGAGCTTACGTCACTGATGCCTCCTCAACAGGTGTTTACTCGTGCAACCAGACTGGCAACTGGATCCCACACATTCACAGTCAGGTTAGCCAAATGCAGATGACAATTCTACTCCTGCAGCTTCTTCTCTCGCACTTCCCGCCTGTGGAACTCGCTCCCGTATTCTTGCTTTCCTGACGGCTACAACCTCCAGAAATTTAAATGCAAAGTCAATACTCATCTACTAACCACTGGACTCTAGCTCTCTCCCCACCCCTGTATAACCTTCCCTTTCTCTCCACCTATGTATCTGTCATCGCACCTGCTTTCTATTGTTCCTTTCTAACTAGTCTGTACTCCTCACTCTTTCTAATTAATCTTTTTACATTTATGTAACCCCCTGCACATCAGTGGCATTTCCGCCTTGCTCGGGGTGAAATGATTAAAAAAAAAAAAAAAAAAACTAGAGTCATGTTCTTAGCTTCTTTTCACGCACTTCTCACCTGTGGATTCCCCTTCATATACTTGCTTCCCCAACAGCTACCATCTCCAGAAATTTAAATGTAAGGTCAATAGACATCTCCTATCACACTAACTCACACTAACTCGCATTCTCACAAGCTCTTTTTTCATCTACTCCACCCCCATTCTCGGTATCCTCATCCGTCTATTACCCTCCTCCTGACATTTCCTTTTTCTTATCACTTTTTCCTGCGAAACAGTGGCTGTAGAATGCCTTGCTTGGGGTGAGATGATTAAAAAAAAAAACAAATGTATATTTAATTTTTCTTATTTAATATAACTAGATATTTATAATCTATCCTCTGGCATATATTGATTGATTCCTCTATCTTTTGATACTTAATTTGTTACGGCTTAACGGAAAGATCCCCTACAAAGTGAACTACATCATTTTTCAAAATTTAAATATTCTGAGATTACATGTAGATTTAAATTTAAAATAAAAAATAAAAAATAAAGGTATGTAAAGCATAAAACCTAAAAAATTTAAAATTTAAATATTACATGTAGATAAAAAGTTTAAAATTGTAAAATTTAAATCAAAGCAAAAATTATAATAAAAATAAAATTAAAATTAAAATTAAAAAGTAAAATTTTGAATTAAAAATTAAACAATGGAGGAAGCGAAAATTAAGTTGGGTAATTCATAATTGTCAAAAATAATATTTGCGGTGGAAGAAAGAAAGAAAGAAAGAAAGAAAGAAAGAAAGAAAGAAAGAAAGGGGGTAAACATATAAAGGAATCTATACCAATCTAAGTCCAAGAATTTAACTTTGGTTTCTATGACAGCATGTGGTCGTTAAATCACTTGTTTTGTTAAGCAAATTAGGATTATTGTTATGGTTTAAGATGACAAGTTTTTCTAAAAAACATAGATTACATTTATCTCCTTTACCGTTTGTGGTGCAGTTGATATCAGCGCGGAACGAGAAATCGGAGAACCGATTTCGAATTAGGGTTGAACTTCTTGCATTCACTTACGTGGAAATATACTTGGGAAAATTATTAACCCGTCTCTTCCCTCCGGTTATGGGTTAAATAACAGGACAGATTGGGTTCTATAGCCTTGGTCGGCAACCAGTCTACTGCAGAAAGCAATGGCAACCTACTGCGGGATAATCTTCTGCCCATTTAGTAATGTCTCTTTCGAGACATGATCTCCCAAGCGTGTATCACGTATGCCACTTAACTGACTGACTGACCGTTGTAAGGGTTAAATTTAGCTACGATATCCCAGGTAATATTTGGGTTGTTTTTTTGTTTTTTTAATTTCCAATTATATATGGTTAAAGCAATACTTTTGCTGTATTTACTGTTGTGGTTGTTAAATCTTATTTTCCACCTCTTAGAAGTACTTCCAAAGTAAAATTTAACATCATTATCATCCGAATGAATTCGGGGTCTATAAACATTACTTTCGTTCATACATCGGCCATTCAAAGAGCAGGTTTTATTTTTTCGGCAGTTGAAATTATTTTTAGAAGGGCAATTGTTGTTATTAGGAGGGTGACGTTTGTTTTTTTTATGTGGGCCAAGTATTTTTTTGATATCATAGTATTATGTTGTGAAATATATTCAGCTATGTTCTTAACGCAATTATAAGTGACATTAACATTGTTTTTGTTGAAGATTTTTTTAGTGGGGGTGAATGATAGAAATGCTTTTGAATTAAGTTTAGGAATTTTGAACGTTACGACTGAAGGGTGGGTTAACCCAAATAATAATCCGTTTCCGTGATTTTTGCTTATTTCTGCCTACCTTGTTTTTAACAGTGTATTCTAAACTAGAGTTGAGTATATTTTTTCTACACCTGTTGCTCATGTCCTAAAGCATTAACGTATTTAATTTTAGAACTTTCGAAATATCCTTATTGCTAGAGTTTGTA
Organism: Ascarosepion bandense; assembly: GCA_037127315.1. NCBI lineage: Eukaryota > Metazoa > Mollusca > Cephalopoda > Sepiida > Sepiidae > Ascarosepion > Ascarosepion bandense. Next base: position 3,640,333 of record JBBBDQ010000390.1, read on the forward strand.
CCTAAACGAAATTGGGTGGCTTTGTGTAGTTTGTTGGTGATTCCTTGAGGGTGATTTGACTCCTTGTTGATGTATATATTGTTTGTACAGACCAGTGCTCAGGTCGAAGGTAATATCTAAGAATTATTTTGGTCATACATTGGCCATTCACTGGGTAGGTTTTATTTATTTATTTTTTGGCAATTATTTTTTTAAAAAGGTCAGTGTTGTTATTAGTACGGTGATTGGTGGTGTTTACCTGGGGCTTGTATTTATTTGATATAATATATAATATATTTATCTGTCTTTCTAACGCAACTATAACTGACTTTAACATTTTTTTTTTTGTTGAAGAATTGTTTTAGTCTGTGTGAACGGTAGAAACGTTCATGAATTGAGTTTAGGAAGAGTTCACCAATGTCAATTTCGACTTTACGAGTGAAGGGTGGGTTAAACCAAAGAATGTCAGGTTTACATGATGCCTGTTTATTTCTGCTTATCTAGTTTTTAACAGAATATTCCAGACTAGTGCGGAGTTTACTTTTTTCTAAAGCGTTAATGTATTTAATTTTAGAATTGTAAAAATTTGCCTTATTGCTCGAGTTATACTTAAATGAAATTGGATAGATTTGTGTAGGTTGTTGGTGATTCTCTGAAGGGGATTTGATTCCCTGTTGATGCAAGTGAGGTTATGTGAGTTCTCAATGAGTTTTTAGTGAGTTCTTCAAAGGCGACTGCAAAATGGGACAGCGATTTATGACAATCGAGTGGTAGGAAGATTTGCCAACTATTATTTACGCGGGAGATGCTATTTACACCAAGGGTTGGAGCGAAGGGAGGAGAAACGAAGGCTCCTCCCCATGTAGAAACGTGCTTGACGGAAAAAAAAAATTAACATAGTTGAAGAGCGTCATCATATGCATTCGTTTAAACCGAGACTGTCACTCTCGTATTGACCTATGCAATTATATCAGGTGCTGCGCCGCGACCACCAGCTGAGGCATAAAACTTTAGGCACAGATCTAATGTCTCTCGAGACCGACGGATGACACACTCTCGCACACATACACGTGTGTATGTGTGTGTGTGTGTATAAATATAGTAAGACTAAAAACGTGAAGAAGTGGAGATCAGATAATCAACCTGCTTTGATTGTATCATTTTAAATAATGACGTTTTATTTAAGCAGAATCTCAACAAATACAAAATCTTTCTTTTATAAAAATGACTAGCAGTATAGCCCGGCGGTGTAATGAAAGCTTTAAAACTAATCCGGGGTCCTGGAGCTCAGACTCTTTGGGCGTTGGCACGAAAGACTAAAAACAATGGTTGTTTCCAGTTAAAGCGAAATGGCATCATGGCTGAGACTAAGAACTACAATTATACCTACTTAGAGCCAAACCCGAAGCAAAAACTAAAATAAAAGGGCTGAAAAAATACGGACATACAGGCAGATAAACAGACACACACACAAACATCTTACCTTATATATATATATATATGTTTGTTTTTCTTTAATCCGAAGTGGAAGAGTAGGAAGTTAAATTCCAAGAACCCGATCCTAATTAATATTAAATAATTTTTAATATTAAAAAATGATGCAGGTGGACAGCTCAATGTACTTAAGAATACAGAGCCAATATAAATTAGAGAAAATTTACAAAATTCAAAATACATATATATATATATATATATTTGTTTTTCTTTAATCCGAAGTGGAAGAGTAGGAAGTTAAATTCCAAGAACCCGATCCTAATTAATATTAAATAATTTTTAATATTAAAAAGTGATGCAGGTGGAGAGCTCAATGTACTTGAGAATACAGAGCCAATATAAATTAGAGATAATTTTCAAAATTCAAAGGTGTCGGATGCACATTTCGACATGAGATCTCTAACAGAGATTCCACGTCACGTCAGCGACATTGTTCTGTTCCAAATGGAGAAGGCCCTGGGGTAAAGAAGGAGGGGGAAGTTTAACAAAGGTCAAGAATTGAGAGTTCCCTTAAGATCAGGGAAGTGGGATTTTTTTAAGTTTGGGAATTAGGTCAAACAAAACAGAACAGGACAGAGCTGGGAGTGGCACAGGGTGTATAGAGACAAGAGAAAGACGGGGTATCAAATATCAAATGGTAGAGGCTAGTGAATGTTTACAGGGGTTTGAAACGGTATATTTAGGAGGGGAAGAAT
>JBBBDQ010000390.1:3645000-3697500 GCA_037127315.1 Ascarosepion bandense
CAAACGATGTACATGAACAAAGGTCAAATACTTGTAGGAAAAAAAAATAAAAGCGTTCAATACGAAAGTAGAGCAACAAAGACAGAAAAATCTAAGTAAGAGCCAACAGACCTACCTAGGTTTCACCCTAGGTAGGTCTGTTGGCTCTTAGATTGTTCTGTATATATATATATATATATATATATATATATATAAGCACACGCATACACACACACACACACACATACATATATATATATATATATATATATATATATATAATATGTGTGGGTAAGGGAGAGAGAGAGAGAGTAAAGAAAAAAAAACCACAAAAAAGTATGAGAAAAGCAATATAATTACGGAGGGGCTCAACAAGAATGAATAAAGAAAGAAAAACTAAACACAAGAGCGTAATGAAAAGCAAAATCAGAGAGATAAAAAAAAAAAGAAATGACAATACAAAAAGAAAGAAAAAGCAAATCTATATTCATAGCAAGGAAAGCAAATAAAAACGCCCTAAGCTAAGGCAGAAAAAAAAAACGGAATGAACGACACTGGGAAATCTGAGAGAGAAATCACATTCGAGCGATCACATATTCACCAATGAAATCTCTAATATGTCCGATCTACACTTGAATGGACGTAACTTGAGTATCGATGTATCTTTCAGTGATGAACGTGTAGGAGACATCTGTGCATTGGAGACAAACATCAAAACTAGCACTCATTTCGACTTAATGTTATAGGTCATGTGTTACATTACTGGATGGGAAGCCATGATTTCAATCGAGAATATTTCGTTTATCTGATGTAAATCAAAATCAACCGAACTTCCCTAATTATGTAGAAAATTCTATCGTGCAAACTAGTTTCGTGTTAAATTTCAGAAAATCTATGTACTGAAATCTCTTGTGGATTAACCCATTGTTGTGTCTTTTCTATGTGGAGATATTTATAACACTGCACCGTCTTCAAGTGTCGATAAATAATAGGAGAGATGTAAAAAGTTTTAGCTACCAACAAATACCTTTACTGCGATCTACACTTTTGCAGTAATATTCAGTCAGTCAGTTAAATGCCATACGTGATACACGATTGGGCGATCATGTCTCGAAAGAGACATGAATAACTGGGCAGGATATTATCCCGCAGTATGTTGCCATTGCTTTCTGCGGTAGACTGGTTGCCGAGCAAGGCTACAGAACCCAATCTGTCCTATTATTTAACCCATAACTGGAGGGAAGAGACGGATTAATACCTTTCCCAAGGGTATTTGTGCGTAAGTGAATGCAAGGAATTCGACTGGAATTCGAACTCAGCTTCCCGATTTCTCGTTCAAAGCTGATATCCAGTAATATTATGTGCAGTTAAAGATCCTAAAGTTTCAAACGAAAAATGAGAATGGAATATGCAAGACAGTAGGCATGACCCATGATAATTGGATTAAATCGACGTGGTGTTATGGTTAGCATGCTTGTCACGTTTTAAAAATTTACGACTGAATAACGAGTTTGATCCTCACTAAGTGCCCCATACTTTCACTATGTTCCATAATAACTGAAAGGTATATAAATCTTATGAATCAAAATATACTTTAAATCAAATTTCAGAATAACCAGGGACTGCAATCTTGGATGTGGTGTAAAGGATAACAGCTCAGAATTGGACATCTGAGAGTCTTGTACAACTTCAAGTCCGGTCCGTTATATTCATGTATGCGTAAATATCATTTGGAAATGTAAAACACCACCACTTCCTCTCATCTATGGGTTAATTAGTAGGATATCTATCAGTAAAAAAATATAATGTCATTTGTAAATCTAAGAAATCACCTCTTCCTCTCATCTATTGGTTAATTAGTAGGATGTGTATCAGAAAAAATATGATATCATGTGTAAATGTAAGAAACCACCTCTTTCCCTAATCTATGAGTTAAATCAGCAAAAAAAAGTTTTTTTCAGAAGATTCCAACAATCTGAAATAATTTCTGGCTTTAACCTGAAAAATGTTGATAGGCTATAAATAACAGCTCAATCTGCCAAAAAAACAAAAAAAAAACAAAAAAAAAAACAACAAACAAAAAACAAAAAGCAAAAAAAGAAAAAAAAAAGAAAGAAGTATAATAACTTATTTCATATTATTTCTCGGTGGTTAATTATCCATTAAGACGCCTGTATCTACCTACACCCCGTGTGTATGTATGTGTGTGACAATAAGCTTATTAAACCAAAACAATATTGATACCTCGAGAAGGAAACAAAAGAGAGAGAGAGAGAGAGAGAGAGAGAGAGAAACATAGGTAGTAAAACGGAGAAAGAGAAAAAGAGAGAGAGATAGAGAGTACAAGGAGAAAGAGGAGAAACAGAGGGAATAAAACAGAAAGAGGAAGAGGCATAGATAGTTCAACAGAAAGGGGGCGATAATGAGGGAGTAAAAATAAAAAGAGAGAAGCACGTAGAGAGAAAAAGAGTTTGCAAAAATCGAGGGGATTGGGTACTTCCCAAACAAATGCCTTTTTTGTGAAGGGTTAAATTATGTTTCCTAATCTGATGAGGATGATGTTTCAGTATTTTTAAGAGACCAAGAACGATGCATATTATCTCCGAACTTCCCGTGTGGTGGCCTCCGGGCAGTGCTTTGTGACCTGCGCTATGTTATCAATATCTGATTTTTTGAAGCTGACATGATCTATTAGGACATGTCTATGATTTGTATTTAGATGGATTCAATATGACAGTGAATGTTGGACAATATCAACAAAGATGAAAGGAAAACTTGAAGCCACTGAAATGTGGTTCTACAGAAGGATGCTGCGGATATCATGGACCGAGCATGTGAGCAATGACGAGATGCTCGAAAGAATGGAAACGAAAATGAAATTAATATTGAGCATCAGGAAGATACAACTGAAGTTCCTGGGACATGTAATGAGAACCTGATACTAACAGGCCAGATAGAGCGGAAAAGAGACAAAGGAAAGCAGCGGATAACATATTTGAAGGGCCTGAGCAGGTGGATGACAGAAATGGGGCTGCGAGATGTTACAGGAGAAAGCTTGCTAAGCGCCACCAGGGATAGGGAGACGTAGAAGGCCATGATCGCCTACGTCCTGAAAGGACAAGGTAGATAAAAAAGAATCTGTTTGGGATGATGTTTCAGTATTTTTAAGAGACCAAGACCGGTGCGTATTATCTCTTAACTTTCCGTGTGGAGGTCCCGGGCTGTGCTTTGTGACCTGAGTTATGTTATCAACATTTGATTTTTTGAAACTGGCATGATCTATGATGACATGTCTATAATTTATATTTAGATAGATTGTATTTATTTTCAATGTTTTTACTTGAAACTTTTTACCTATATTGTATATGATTCATTATTATACATAATTATGTTGCAACAAAATTTGCACTAACCTTCATCCTCTCTCTCTCATTCTCCCTTCTGCGTCCACTCCACTGTCATCAGTATTCTCATCCTTCTCTTACACACTTCCTGACACACCGTATAACCTGTCACTCTTTCTCATAACGTTTCTCCTATGTAACCCCCTGCAAAACAGTGGCGGTAAAATGCCTTGCTTGGAGCGATATGATTATAAAAAAAGATAGATAGATAGATAGATAGCCCGACAGCTAAAATCTCCAAGAATTTAAATGTAAAGTCAATAGTCATCTCCTATCTCACTAACATGCATCCTCTCTCTCTCATGCTCCCTTCTCCGTCCATTCCACTCTCCTCAGTATTCTCATCCTTCTCTTACCCATTTCCTGACACCCCCTATAACCGGTCAATCTTTCTCATAACTTTCCTCCTATGTAACACCCTGCAGAACAGTGGCGGTAAAATGCCTTGCTTGGGGCGATATGATTATTAAACAAAAATGGTTGTTTTAATCGTGTTTAACCTATGCTCCCACATAAACATTAACTTTACAGACAAAAGCTGAAAGCCATACAGCCAATCACGACGGGACGTAATATCCAACTGAAACTAGCAATACATAACTGCAAGCGTGTTATTCAGGAACCGTTATTGGTATGCCTCAACTTTGCATATTTTGTTGGTGCGTTTCGAGGTAAAAAAACAACATTTATAGTTGTTCGGAAATCAAATAAACATTTATAGCTGATCTGAAATTTATAATAATTTGTATAGACCGACACTATTTTGTTGATTCCTGAAGATTTTATACATTAATTTAAATAGTTTTCAGACTAAGATTTTCATCCCTGTAACAACATTTTTACAGAACGTGTTTTTCGTAAGAATATATATAATGAATGATGTGTTTAACGTTAACTTCGTATTTTTCTATGTTTTTTTTTAAGGAGAAATCAATTCATTAATTTAAATAATTGAAAATATAAAAGGAAAACTGCCTAAAGTTCAGGAGATAATTAATCTAAACTTATTTATAAATGGAAATTTGTCTGTGTGTGTGGGTGTCTCTGTGTGTGTGTATCCGTTACATATAGACTCCGAAACGGCTGAACCGATTTTTTTAAAAATTTACATAATTGCACTATAAGCGTCTGCGAGTGTTCTTAGCTAGGTTTTGTATCGAGGTACACCCGATAAATATCGAAAATCGAAAAAATCGGGTTATAGAAGGAGTGGTCCGATTTTAATCAAATTTGATACACTCATAGACAAAGACATAAGAAACGATATTCAGAAGTTTCAAGGTTGCAGTTCTTAAAATAGTGCAGAAAATCTTATATCAATACCAGGAAATCAAAATTTGACTTACATCCATTCATTTGTCTTTCAGTCTACGGTTTCGCTTTAACTGGAAACAACTATTGCTTTTTAGTCTTTCGTGCCAACGTCCAAAGAGTCTGAGCTCCTGGACTATGGATTAGTTTTAAAGCTTTCATTACGCCCGAGCAACGCCGGGCTATACTGCTAGTTATAAATAGAGCAAAAGATGTAACCGAATTTTATAGAAATGAAATGATAACTATTGATACGGTCTCAGAAACTAACAAACAGAAATATGCATTAATCATCGTAAAAATAAAAGTAGTTCGATCCCTATAAATGGACTGATTTCAAATCGCATCATCAGAAAACTACCAAATTCATACACATATATTGATCCTAAAAAGTTCGTCTACTATAATAAAATAAACTATTTATTTTAAGCAATTATTTTTTTTTTACCATAATCTAAGTATTTATCAGTTAACACAACATTGTTCCATTAATCACGCATATCTAAAGTATACAGTCAAAATTTAGGATCCAGTTTCGCTTTAACTGGAAACAACTATTGCTTTTTAGTCTTTCGTGCCAACGTCCAAAGAGTCTGAGCTCCTGGACTATAGATTAGTTTTAAAGCTTTCATTACGCCCGAGCAACGCCGGGCTATACTGCTAGTTATAAATAGAGCAAAAAATGTAACCGAATTTTATAGAAATGAAATGATAACTATTGATACGGTCTCAGAAACTAACAAACAGAAGTATGCATTAATCATCGTATAAATAAAAGTAGTTCGATCCCTATAAATCATCAGAAAACTACCAAATTCATACACACATATTGGTCCTAAAAAGTTCGTCTATTATAATAAAATAAACTATTTATTTTAAACAATTATTTTTTTTTTACCATAATCTAAGTATTTATCAGTTAACACAACATTGTTCCATTAATCACGCATATCTAAAGTATACAGTCAAAATTTAGGATCCAGTTTCAGTTAATAATTGTGTCTAGCAACAAACTTATTTCATGCATCCTTGTACCAAAGCGATAAAACCGTCTCCCTTGGGACAATTCCATACCCATGTTTCCTTTGTTTAGGATTGGTTTATACGTTTGGAAGAAACATTTACAATATAAGGACACACATTCAGTGACGAAAGCATTTATCATAAACTAATTGTTTGTAAGCCATTCTCTGTGACCTATACAATGAATATGATCTATACTAGATGCCCGAATTTTGTAGACATGTGTCAAACGAAAATCCTAAAACAGAAGTCATGAATGCGTATATCTTGGCAGCACATAAATTACCAACATTAATTCAATTAACTTTTCCACTTAGTGAATATATGTATACGGATAATAATGGCATGTTATGTGCGTTGTGGTGCATTGGATATCGGCTCGGTACGAGAAATCGGGGAGCCGAGTTCGAATTCCAACCGAATTCATTGTATTCACTTACGCGCAAATACCCTTGGGAAAGGTATTAATCCGCCTATTCCTTCCAGTTATGGGTTAAATAACAGGACAGATTGGGTTCTATAGCCTTGCTCGGCAGCCAGTCTACCGCAGAAAGCAATGACAACCTACTGCGGCATAATCTTCTGCCCAGTCACGTATGGCACTTAACTGACTGACTGACTCGTTACCCCCAAAACATCTGTCTGCTAAGAACGATAGCCAATCCCTGTTACAAATACCTACTCTAGCACATCTGTGTTAGTCCTACACCCACAGAGCCAGTGTTTTATAATGCAAGCTATATAGGCCTTATCAAAAATATGTACAAATACATTTAAAATGCAAACAATCCGTGGAATTAAAATATCCTAATGTCGGTAAAAAGGCTTCAAAGAAATTAATCCTTTTAAGACTTAGTTTGAGTTTTATTTAACGGCATATCAACACCTCTGTGGGTTATTTGATGCCAAAAAGGTGAAATTTTAAGTTTTTTTTTTTAATGTTTAGTTATAGTGAGAATATTGATTTAGTCAGATTTTGATGAAATTTTTTTGTTTTTATTCTTTTTTATTTTAGAAATCTGAAAATGTCTTCTAGTTTTGTATTCTAAATTGTTTTTGCTGGGAATAATTATTTTTTTCTTCAAAAATGTGTTATGGTAATAATTTGTTTTTCAAAAGTGTATTGCTGGTAATATCTTTGCTTCAAAAATGTATATTTTTCTATAAAAGTGTATTTTTATGTATATATTTCTATAAAAGTATATTTTTATATTTTCATAGGGTTTTGACCCAGTTTGGGAGTTAACTATTTGCCCATAGCTGGGACCCTAACAGGTGCTACTACTCCGGGTCAGGGTGGACCTGCGAACAAAAGCAATTAAGAGGTGGGTCCATGCTTCTCACAACCTCCCAATCAGAGGTCTTGCTGCTGGATGCAGTTTATCGTTATGCCCAGGACGGATTAATACATTTCCCAAGGGTATTTGCGCGTAAGTGAATGCAGTGTATTCAGCTGGAATTCGAACTCGGCTCCCCGGTTTCTCGTTCCGAGCCGATATCCAATGCACCACTAAGCAGTAATAAAAAATTTCGTGACTCTTCCTAACTATTGCATCAAGAAAATAATCTCTAAAACTAATTTAGCAGCAACAAAGTTATATAAATAATGTTAAACTCAGGCCTCAAGGACAATGACTTTTGATTGGTAGAAAGTTTTGTTTTTTCATTAAAAAGAAATATTAAATATAATTTCTGCCTAAAATAAACATGGATTAGTTATTTACTAGAGAATTGGTGTACGTAAAACTGAGTTTATATTGATCGGAATAAGATTGTTTTTTTTTTTCAGGAAAAATTGAAGATGTCCGCCATTTTTAAGATATAAGCTAAATTTTCAATTTTAAGAAAATTGCAAAAGTAAAATATACTTTATACGAAGTTTGAGAAAAATTAGAAAATTCAAAGTTTACTTAATTTAATTTAAAACAAACATTACTTAATTGTTCGCAGAAAAAACGTAGTAGAAAATAAAAAAAAAAGCATTTTTTAACCGTAGTAACATCTTTTTTTTTTTTTTCAAGTCTTGAATATATTGACAACTGTTGTCAGAAGAAATCATTAGACGGATGAACAGAAGTGACAAATTTTAGGAACTGTAAGTGAACTACACAGTTAATTTACAAATTAACAATTATTTTAAACTATCTAATATTTTATTATGTTTTCCGTACTTCAGCTTTAAAACCTTATGTTTGAAAATACTTTCTAAAAAATAATATTCTATAACAAAAAGATAATTTTCATAACTAAGATAATATAGATATTAATATATATAACAGAGGTACATCTAACTTTTACGTAAATCTCTTATGAAATATTATATTTTTTATTATTAATTGTGTATATTATCTCAGTTAAGAATTAAAAAATCTCTTCAAAAATATCTTTTTAATGAGAATTTCAGTATGAACGTTCGTATATTAAAAATATCATGTTTATAAAAATCTAGAATTGTTTTAAATACAATCGTTTGCAGGTTGTAAGAAGCTTAGATTTGTGATTTGTAAAAATAGTTTTACTTAGTGACAGTAGTTTCTTAAAGGTAGAATATTAAAACTGAATTTTAAAATATGAAATAATGTAAAAAAGATTGTAAAAGAAAATCAATATGCACAAGATAGAACAATGATCTGGAATTGAATGAAGTGACAGCATCTACTTTTTAATAAATAAAGAATAAACATTTCACACAACTTGAGATAGTAATCAGTTATAGTACAGGAGATAAGGAAATTGTACATAGGACACAACTCTCTTTGGGAGGAACACCCTTCACGCCGTTAGGGTTAATATGTATTCGTTGTATAGCCATGATTTTACGCAGGATAGAGATAGTGGAGTGTTATCCTGTTGCCTTCTCCACGGTGATTTATTGAGACACCAACTCTAGTTAGCTGGCCGTTGACTCATTAAGAGTTCCTCCGGCCTTTGTAGGTTTTCCTTTCTTTATCCTACCGAGTTGCTAACATCCGGTGTATATATATATATATATATATATATATATATATATATATATATATATATATTAACGAAACTTGGTTATAAGCAACCGACAATTTGTAATGAAGTATTTTGAACATTATTTTTACCGATAATCGTATTTAAGTAGATATTCTGTTTTTAATTAAACAGTATTTTATATTTATTTATATCTGATCAAGAGGCTATTCATGGTCGAGTGATTAAGACAGTACCAGATCAAATGGTAGCTTCCCCTATGTAAATAAGTGTCGCAGGTTCGAATCCTGGTGGATAGCACACATTTTCGTAATAAAATTTATCGTAAAATAATCAGGCCGGTAGATATGAATATAAAATACAGTTTAATTAAAAACAGAATATCTACTTAAATACGAGTATCGGTAAAAATAATGTTCAAAATAATTCATTACATATATATATATATATATATAAAGAGGGTGGAAGAAAGAACAAATATTAAAATATTAAGCATATACTTCAGAGAATTAGTCTTGTAAAAAAAAATGTCAATTCCCCTAGTTAGGAGTAACTACCAAAAGTGAAAGCATAAAAATCGCAGATAAATATAAAACGAAAATATTAACCTAGAAACTTGTGTCATCTAAATAATCTTGTTAGAACTCGATGTTCATTTGGGTGGCATATATTGTCGCCAAACTCGATTAAAATTATATAAACTGTTGTGGATTCCGGGTGAGGAACCGCACAAATAAATGAACAACAAAACAGATATTGGAGACAGAAAAATATGTTATATTAAACGTAAAGATACAATTGAAACGGAGGTTAGTAACCTAAGAATACGATTGGTAGAAATATATATATATATATATATATACTTTAATCTAAACGGATAAGTAGGAAGGTAAATCCCAAAAACCTGATCCTAATTAATATTAAATTTTAATATTAAAAATGATACAGGAGGAGAGCTCAATGTAATTAAACTTACAGAGTTAATATAAAATAAAATAAATTTTCAATATTCAAAATTGTTGAATGAACATTTCAACATGAAATCCCTAAGAGAGATTTCACATAACCTCAGCAACGGTACATATTTCTAAATGGAAATAAAAATAAGAATAAAAAATAAAATAAAAAAAGAGAATTAGTTTTTTTTTTTATTTCTTATTCTCTTTTTATCATTTTTCTTTTTCTATTTTTCTTTTCATTTAGAAATATGTACCGTTGCTGAGATGTGAAATCTCTCTTAGGGATTTCATGTTGAAATGTTCATTCAACAATTTTGAATATAGAAAATTTATTATATATATATATATATATATATATATATAAGTCTTTGAAGTGAAGCTGAGCTGGAATTAGTATGTCCACGTCGGAATTAACGGGTGCTGTATAATACTATTCTGACTGAGTGGAGCTCAGAATTCTATGACTACTGACGCGGTATTCTCTTTGAAATTTTGATATCTGTCGGTATACTGACGGATCTCTTACGATGTCTCTATGGCAGGAGTATATATATACTCAAGTCGAGTCCATTATCATAGAAAAAAAGGAGATCCCACAACATAAACATTTAGTTGGGTGCAACCTCCTTCCAAGATCAGTGTTTAAAGGTGGCTTTGAGCGAATGAAGTCCTTGGGTCTTCCAACCGTATTGACTGGCGATACAGAATTATAAAATAATGTATCAAATATGATAAATTCCATTGCATGATGGCTTTCAACAATAGTAATAAATAAAATGGTGAGTAATGGTGCTTCCTTTCCTCACTACAGTCTTCTCATTCTCTTTCACTCTCTGTAACACCCTGCGTCCTAGTGGAATAATCATCTTTCTTGTGAAATGATTAAAAAAAAAAATACTTAAAATCTTGACGTTCTGTCTTATTTCTAGCGAACTATTAAGAATGAAAACACCAATCTATAATGGAAAGAGAAAAAAACAGTTACTGGATTGTTGATAAGTATTTTCCTGAAAACTTAATTTAATAAAGGTTTTATGACATTCCACAGAAAGTAGCCCGGTTAAGGAATTCCGTATCTTTCCTTATAATGGAGTGTCTAATATTATCATTACAATATTACTATGCTTTTAATCTATCAATATAAGCAGTAATTTGTTGCTGTTTTTTTTTTTTGCTTGAAATTTTCGTCGTTTTAATTGTTCTTAATTTCTGTTTGAATTTGTAACTTTTAGCCTTAATTTTCTTTTGAAATTGAAGTTTTTAATCACTGGCATTAGTAGTGTTTGCTCTTGATTTTGGCGTTTAAATTTCTTTTCGATTTTAACTAAGTTAAAACTTAATCTTTTTTTTCTTATTGGAGTAGATAGTACCGACTATCATCCTGTTTTACATTCCCCCCACTTTTGAACGGGAGTAGAGGTGATTGCCTTGTTTCTTTTTTAGGAAGGGGTTTCCGGTTCACTTTCCTCCTACCTCGGGTTTAGCATTAGTTCGGCTGGAAGCTCTTTGCAGTTATTGAGCATGGTGGCAACGCCTCTTCATTCTGAGATGAGTTTTCCTTCCTGGTTGTCTTCCCCTCTCCAGGAAGGACTCCAATGTCCATATGCATGGGCTTGGTGTTTGTGTCGGCGAACACCTGCCTCCAGCCAGGGTAACCTCTCGAATCTCTGGATCATGCTTTCATGTGCTTCCGTCTCTCTTAGGATCGATTAGCTATCTCTTCTTCCTCTGCCCCTCACCTCCACTTCTAACTGTTCGTTCATTTTTTTCTTTATTTTTCTTTTTTTTCTTTTTCCAATTGGAGTAGATAGACTAAACTATCGCCCGGTTCACACTCCACCCACATCTATTGAACAGGTGAAGAGGCTCATCCCTTGTTTTCTGTTTAGGATGCGGTTTCCGGTTTTCTCTTTTCCAATCTTTTTACTCTTACGTAGCCCCCTGCGCATCAGTGTCGTTATCGTCTTGTTCGGTGTGATATGATTAAAAAAAAAAATTACTCTAATATAGATCTGTGTAATGTTCAATAAAGAGATAAACATATACATTTTTAGATGTTATTATACAAAACGACGAAATAATAGACCAGAGATGACGTGGAATAAATTTTGGAGTTAATGCTTTATGCATTACAATTATGTCTTCAAAATTGATCGTTGTGACAAAATAAATTCAGAGAAATAACAGAAACGCCTGGAAAAGACATATACAGACTTTGAGATTTGAAAAAGAAATCCCTCGACCGGCGGTCGAGAAGGAGGAAAGATTTACTCGCCTCAAGATCATTATACACGACCGACTCCATTTTCTTAATAATCTCAATAGCGTGAATCGCTGATGGAAAACAAAAAAAGAAATTTTAAATAAAATTTCGAACGTGTTAGAAAGGATTAATTTTTTTAAAAAATAACGCAAACAAAAGTTGATCTTTCCTCTGAATAATAGCAAAAATATGATATGCTGTTTTTTTTTTTTTTGACAAATGAGTGGAGGTACCTAAATTCTCAACTATTTTCTATAAAAATATTACTTACTTGTATAATTTGTTTTTCGGTGTGTGGTTGAAAGACGTATGCGTATTTGTTTCTTTCTAATGTCTGTTTTTAATTTTCGTAAGCGGGGAGGAAATATAGGATAATATTTTTCCAAGTGAGCTTTACTCTGGGCGACAGAGACGTTTTTGGTCCACTCTGGAAGCTTAATATACAAAAATGTTTACAACGACCGTGACAATAAAAGCCAAGAGTTCAATAATGTTATTGTAGGTCATTCTAAGTAACTTGTGAATCTTCAATAGCATACTTTTGAGTTGTAAAATAATCAGATTTCCTTTTGCATTGCTAGATTTTTAATCGACCGCGGGTGAGTAAAGCAATAAACTTTAATCATCCAATTAAGTTTCTAATCGTTTGAGTCTATCGGACGAGTGAAATCTCAAAGGCTATATATATATATATAATGTTATATATTATATATAATATATATATATATATGTTATATATTATATACAATTCCAGTATATATATATATATATACATATATATATAATCTTTTTTTTGTTCTTTATACATACATATATATATATATATATATATATATATATATATATATATATATATATATACTGGAATTGTATATAATATCTAACAATGGAACAATTTCAGATGAAATTATGTCATATGATAAAGTTCTTAAGAGAAAACCAAATTTTAAATTTAATGTACCGCAAGAAAAAGTATTTTAAATTGCAGATGCTTTCTGTTAATATATACAGTTTATTTAACGCACACCGGAAAAGCATAGTACATTCTACAAAACGATGTTAGGAGATAAATCGTTGAGATTTTTATTATGTCTACTATACATACAAATATATATTAAAAAGAAAGATCTGTCACGAGGTAGATAGAATCATAGAACACTAAGCAAGCATCCTAGATAAAAATCCAGGGAGTCAATAATGTCTCTTTACATTTTAAAAATATATATTACAAAAGGAATTGATGAAATATCTTAATAAGATTTGTACTATGTACTCAAGGATGTGCGTTGTGGTGCAGTGGACATCGGCTCGGAACAACAAATCCGGGAACCGAGTTCGAATTCCAGTTGAATCCATTGCATTCACTTACGCACAAATACCCTTTGGGAAATGTATTAATTCGTTTCTTCCCTTCAGTTATAGGTTAAATAGCAGAACAGATTGGGTTCTATAGCCTTGGCTGGCAACCAATCTACAGCAAAAAGCAATGGCAACCTACTGCTGGATAATCTTCTGCCCAGACAGTCATGTCTCGTTCGAGACATGATCGCCCAAGGGTGGTATCACGTATGGCACTTAACTGACTGACTATTTACTCAGTAGATTTTATTCACATTGCATTTCCGTATTTCATATTTTGTTGATGAAAGGGGTACTGTTAAATAAACTGCTAAAAGGACTACTCCTCAAGAAAGGTGACATTGTGGGACATGGCTTACTGAAATAAAATCGGTTAGGTACACTCAAAACAAAAGTATGGAAGCTATCCACCGTCACGACTATCAAAGTTATGGATTCAGGGACATTGTTGGCTAAAAAGAGGATCAGACGACCAAAAATATCTGAAGAAAACACCTATCGTGTAAGAAACAGAGTAACCTCTTGGTATGCTTCATGCAACTCAAGTGGAATGGCTATATAGTATCCATAGCTAAACCCGATGCTAAGAAAGTCGGTTCTCTGTATAGGGCCAGGAAGTGTTTCCCGTCTGAAACATTCCTGCACATCAAATCTACCATCTGCCCATACATTGAATACTGATGCCGTTTCTAGTAGGGTGCTCCTGCTATCTACCTAGAGGTTCTTGACAAAATCCAACGTGATATGTAATGTGATCGATCCCGACTTGTCAGCTCAGGTGCAGTTACTTCTCACCAGTGCAATGTGGCTTCCCTGTGTCTCTTCTACAAATACATTCACAGCTTCTGCTCCGATGAACTTAGCTCACTGATGCTCCCTATACATGAATTTACTCGTGCCACAAGATTAGCAACCAGGTCCCATCCTTTCACTGTGAATCCAATAAAATGTAAACGCAAATTCTACTCCAACAGCTTCTTTTCTCGCACTTCCCACCCGTGGAATTCCTTTCCGTTTACTTGCTTCCCCGACAGCTACAATCTCTAAGTATTTAAATGTAAAGTCAATAGACATCTCCTATCTCACTAACCTGCATTCTCTCTCTGATACTTCTTTCTCCGTCCACTCCTCTCTCATCCTCATTCTTCTCTTACCCACTTCTTGACAACTTCTATAACTTGTCACTCTTTTTTATAACTTTCCTCCTATGTAACCCCCTTCACAACAATGGGAGTAAAATGCCTTGCTTGGGGCGATAGGATTATTTTAAAAAAAAGATAGATAGATAGATAGATAGATAGATAGATAGATAGATAGATAGAAAAGATAAGGGATAGATAGATAAGGGATAGATAGATAGATAGATAGATAGATAGATAGATAGATAGATAGATAGATAGATAGAAAACATCAAGGGATAGATAGATAGATAGATAGATAGATAGATAGATAGATAGATAGATAGATAGATAGAAAACATCAAGGGATAGATAGATAGATAGATAGATAGATAGATAGATAGATAGATAGATAGATAGATAGATAGATTGAAAACATCAAGGGATAGATAGATAGATAGATAGATAGATAGATAGATAGATAGATAGATAGATAGATAGATAGATAACCCAACAGCTACAATATCCAAGAATTTAAATCTAAATTTAATAGTCATTTATCTATCACACTAACCTGCATCCACCCCCTCTCTCTCTCTCTTTCTCTCTCTCATGCTCCTTTCTCCGTCCACTCTTCTCTCATCAGTATTCTCATCCTTCTCTTACCCATGTTTTGACACCCCCTATAACCTGTCACTCTTTCTCATAAGTTTCCTCCTATGTAACCCCCTGCAAAACAATTGCAGTAAAATTCCTTGCTTGAAGCGGTATGATTATAAAAATGTACAATATAGAGGTGAATTAAATTAGTTAAGAAAAAAATTCAGTATATATTTTTCGTTTTGAAACAATATCCATATATTTGTCTATTCATTTACTTTTATAATATTTTTTCATTTGTGAAGAGTTTTTATGGGCACCTTGTAGAGACTGGGTTATGATTGTGCGAGTTGTGCGGACATAATTATATCCAACATATATATGAGATCAACCTTACCATATAGTGAAGAGAAAAAAAAATGCATCATTCCATTATTCCAATCATTAACATTCTCTCTGTAACATAATATATATGTCCAGAAAATGATACAAATCTAGAAACAACGTTTATTATAGAAAGCCCCGTTAATATAGTCCCCAATGTGTAAAACCATTACTAGCTTTATCTATGAAAGACAATACTTAGGCAAACAGATTTCCCTGTTGTACCCAGTTTACAACGACGTTAAGAACAAGTCCAGAGAGTTGGTGAAAATAGCATTCAATTCTCTTGGAGGTAATCTCATTGACCGATCAATATATCTAGGTATGACCTTTCTCTAATTTGCAGTTAGTTGACGAAGATAAAATTCGGAACAAGAGAAAAATATTGATTCTACTTTGTGAAATGTTAGATTTACAAATCGTCAAGAAGAGGCGAGCGAACAAAAAAGAAAAAAGAAAAAATACAGAACGTGCATAGAATATCGATATATGTAGTAAAATAAAAATAAAGTCAATATTAAAACAAACTGATATTTTCGATCAAAAGTAGTTTCCTCAGAAAGAATTAAACTTTATAGTTATATATACGATACTCAAGTTAGGGGAAAGAAGACTGATTCAGCGACTACTTTAATGATAATAGATAAGCATTTTATTTAATTATAACGAATTAAATATGAAAATATACTTGCGTGAGAGATGAAAATATATATATATATATATCCTCAACAGGTGTTTACTCGTGCAACCAGACTGGCAACTGGGCCCCACCCATTCACAGTCATGTTAGCCAAATGCAGACGACAATTCTACTCCTGCATCTTCTCTCGCACTTCCCGATTGTGGAACTCGCTCCTATATTCTTGCTTTCCTGACGGCTACAACCTTCAGAAATTTAAATGCAATGTCAATACTCATCTATTAACCACTGGACTCTAGCTCTCTCCCCACCTCCGTATATCCTTCCCTTTCTCTCCACCTATGTATCTGTCATCGCACCTGCATTCTCAGCTTTCTATTGCTCCTTTCTCACTAGTTTGTACTCCCCACTCTTTTTTCTAATTAATCTTTTTACATTTATGTAGCCCCCCCCCCCACTCATCAGTGGCATTTCTGCCTTGCCCGGGGTGAAATGATTAAAAAAAAATATTTTTTTTTTTAATTATTTCCCGAGCAAGGCGGTAACGCCACTGATGTGCAGGGGGCTACATAGGAGTGAAAAGATTGGAAAAGAGAAAGCCGGAAACCACAACCTAAACAGGGAAAAAGGGATGAGCCTCTTCACCAGTTCAATAGACGTGGGTGGAGTGTGAACCGGGCGATAGTTTAGTCTATCTACTCCAATTGAAAAAAAAGAAAAAAAGTGAGAAGATTGGAAACCGCATCCTAAACAGAAAACAAGGGATGAGCCTCTTCACCTGTTCAATAGACGTGGGTGGAGTTTGAACCGGACGATATATATATATATAACAGAGAAAGGAGTAATACTGCACTTATAGGTTTTATTATGCAAGGTGATGAATTATTAAACCAGAGATTATATTAAATGTTGAGATTTTCGGTCACAAACAAATACCAGTTGGTAAAGTTTCGTACACAAAAATGATCGATTTGGAATAACATAATTTGTTACGGACAAAAAATAATTAAAAAAAAATAACAACATCGGTAGCATAAATCACTTGAGTAAAATGGCCGAAATCTCTCAGAAAAATAATAATTACGGAAGATTTTTACATACCAGCAAAAAGGAAACATGTAGGAATCCTGGAAAAATAAATTTAAGAAATTAATTAAATCTTCTTTGTCGATCGCTTTCAACGAAACATGCTTAAAAATAATTGATGCCCAAATACATATACAGTCATCCGCAGACAGATATATTTTGCCGTATAACAGTTCATCAGTACGGTGGTACATCCGATTGCTTTTAACCCAGGATTGAAACCCGACCGAATTGACGACAGTCGGCGATCCTACCTCTGAGCTATGGGCGATCGGTAGATGTATATATATATATATATTCCTCACCGTTTGGCACAACGCAATTTCATGCACCTGGCGACAATCGTTACTCGCGGAATAAATCGTTTTACCCCAAGCAAGGCAGTATCGCCACTGATATGCACGGGGCTACATAAGAGGATAAGGTTTTAGGCAAGAGGTGAGTGAAGAAAAAGAAACAATTACAGGGTGTTGTGGATTCCGGGTGAGGAACCTCACAAAATAATGAACAACAAAACTGATATGGAGATAGAAAAGTAGGTTATATTGAACGTAATATACAAACTTGAACGCAGGTTAGTAAATCCAGGAATACTATTAGTAAGTAAGAAATATATACAAGTCTTGAAGTGAAGTCGTTGGAAATAGTATATCCGTGTATATCATTCTAGCTGAGTGAAGCTCAGAGCTAGACTTCTGACGCAGTAGTCTCTGGGTAACTTCGGCATCTCCCGTATCAGTTCTGGTACTCTCCGATAACTCTAACGGATCTCTACGAATATTCTCTACCGCAAACTGCAACGGTATTTACCAACCTTCCCACGTAAGGGGAGATGTGACACAGGGTCGTTTAAATGTAGGTCTTCCTGGCTATATAGCGAGGCCAAAAATATCTGTCTATCTTTCCCCAGTCGTGATTCTACCCTTCGGCGGAAGCACGTCTGGGTTAGTGCTCTCTGCCCGAAAGCAGAAAGCGTTCTCCACCCGAAGTCAGAGAGCTTACAGTGTCATAGTACCAAAGGCAAATGCCGACTGTAACGGTATTTACCCACCTTCCCACTTAAGGCGAGATGTGACACAAGGTCTTTTTAATGTGTGTCTTCCCAGCCATATAGCTAGGCCAAAAATATCTGTCTATTTTTCTCCAGTCGTGATTCTACCCTTCGGCGGAACCACGACTAGGTTAGTGGTCTCTGCCTTCTCCACCCGAAGGCAGAGAGCTGACAG
Source organism: Ascarosepion bandense (assembly GCA_037127315.1). NCBI lineage: Eukaryota > Metazoa > Mollusca > Cephalopoda > Sepiida > Sepiidae > Ascarosepion > Ascarosepion bandense. The sequence goes on from JBBBDQ010000390.1 coordinate 3,663,311, forward strand.
TGTCAATAGTAGCAGAGGCAAATGCCGACTGAGACGGTATTTACCAACCTTCCCACGCAAGGTTAAATGTGACGCAAGGTCATTTTATAGTGGGTCTATAGCCGAGCAAGAAAATGTCTGTCTATTATTACCGAGTCGTGATTCTACCCTTCGGCGGAACCACGACTGGGTTAGTCGGAAGCAGAGAGCGCTCTCTACCCGAAGGCAGAGAGATGACAGTGTCATAGTAACAGCGGCAAATGCCGACAGAGACGGTATTTACCAACCTTCCCACGGGGTGATGTAGGAAGGACTGGAGTCAAGAGGATAAGAGATAGGAATTGACATTGCATTTACATTCTTTGAGGTCGTAGCCGTCAGGAAAGCAATTATACGGAAGGGAGTTTCACAGACAGAAAGTGCGAGAAAATAAGCTTCTGGAGAATAATTAAACTGACCGTTATAAAATTTAAATGTTAATATTAATAAGTTAATTTTAAAATACTGTTGCACTCTATTTACCCATAGAAAAATATTTTTTTCTAAAAATGGATTAAATAATATATATATAAATATATATTTTCTATTTTTAAACGAGTTATTTCGCTACCCAGGTTTCTACTATTAAAAATCACCTGAAGACACCATTCCTGGTAGAAACTCGTTTAAAAATGGAAAATACTCAAAAGTTCTACAATATAATTGTATCGAACATATTTTAATACAAATGCGTACTGGTCTATCCCTATTATGACCAAAAACTAAGTATAAAACAATCAATCAATCAATCAATATATATATATATGTATGAAAGTGAATGTTGAAGCCAACACCAACAGGTGACAGACTGTTGTGTGATAAACTTAGTCACTTGACCTGATGATTGCGTTTAACATTAACGACACTGTCACATCCGGGTTTCGAATTCAATGTTCATTTTTATATATTTACATAAGGTTTATCCCTGACGCTGAAAACAGAAATATAGCATACCTTAAAACTATGTTTTATATTAAACAAAAAAAGACGCCAAATGGCAGCAATTCAGTTGCTAAAATCTAAAATAAAAGTAGAAAACGAGAGGAAAGTTTAGATTGTGTGTAATTTGAAAAAAAAAAACCCAGCGAAATAGACAAATAATCATAACATACTATCCATACTCTTATATGCGCAGATGGGTGCACCCGCGCGAATGAAGACATACAATATGAAAAAAAAAACTTGCACCAATGAAATGTGGCCATAAAAATAAAAATCGTGACGTATAAACAGTTAATTGTTGATAACCCCTGACGAGTGGACAGAGTAATTCTCGGAGAGTCTATCTACGAATCTCTGGAGACGGGATGTTAAAGAAAACATCTATCAGCTAAGTGACAAACCTTTCACTAATATCACAAACCGGGCCATGTGTCCTTAAGGATATAGACGCTGATTAATTCCTATAACCTGACACAAAGAGGTGTGAGTTCAGTCGCAGGCTACTCCAGTGTTGAACAAGTAACTTGCAGAGTTAGAGGGTGATAGCTCATGACTTCCAAAAGACGCCTTACTACGCAAGGGATGAGAATGATATAATCCAGTGATTGTAATAAAGGGTTTGGTTCGAAATTCCTAGCAACCGAAAAGGCCAGTCGAAAACTTCGTACAAATGGCAATAAAGATGAGGACAATAGTCCGAATAATGTAAATACTGTAAATACTACCTCATCTCATAAATATAGACAAATAGAATGATCTATTATTAGACGTCGTCCAAATGGCAAGAAAGATGAGGACAATAGTCCGAATAATGTAAATACTGTAAATACTACCTCATCTCATAAATACAGACAAATAGAATGATCTATTATTAGACGTCGTATAAATGGCAACAAAAATGACGACAATAGTTCGAATAATGTAAATATTGTAAATACTATATCTCCTTAGAAATATAGGCAGTTAGAATGATTTATTATTAAACGTCGTACAAATGGCAACAATGATGAGGACAATAGTCCGAATAATATAAATACTGTAAATACTACCTCATCTCAGAAATATAGACAAATAGAATGATCTATTATTAAACGTCGTCCAAATGGCAACAAAGATGACGACAATTGTCCGAAAAATGTAAATACTGTAAATACTACCTCATCTCAGAAATATAGACAAATAGAATGATCTATTATTAAACGTCGTACAAATTGCAAGAAAAATTGAGGACAATAGTCCGAATAAAGTAAATTCTGTAAATACTACCACATCTCAGAAATACCGACAGGGAACTCCTTACTAACCATGTATTTGGCATAGCGGAAATCACAACATCATGATTGTTATTCTCTTTTCGAGTTACATGAACTATCCATTTTAGTTGCTGCTTTGGAAAGTCATCAATTAATATGGCGTCTGTTATTGGATAGGCCATTTTGTTTATGATTGCATGGCGTTAGTTCTAATGGTTGGAAGAAGGATGGTCCTCGCTTAAACCTACAGGCTTCATTCACTCAGAATTAAATTTGCGATAGTAAATATATGTTTATATACTTGCATGTGTATCTATTTTACTCTCGGAAATACATGTCTGTTTGCACATTCAAATAGAAAAACACGCGTAATTATATAGATGCACCGTAATATGAACATTTTGATATATGTATATACATATAAAACCATTTAACGCTCCGCCCCCCAACATAATTATTTTTTTTCATACTTCATTAAGAATATTTTGGACGTGCTTTTCTCTTGGCAAATGCATTGGTTAACAGTCGGGTGTTAATTCTTGAAAATCGCGGCGAAAAAAGCCACCGGTGCTGATAGACGCTAAGGCTTCAGAGTTTGCGCGCCACTGATCTGTTTGATAGGACTTAAAGTAAGATTATCTTGTAGAAGCCCTGCTGAGACGGATGTCAGGGCTTCAATAACTGTCTGTCCCGCACAGATAATGCCGCTAAATCCTGAGAAACTTTTCCACCTTACTTGTAAAAAGTCCGATGTATTTCTCGCTTGCATCTGTAGGCAAAAGTAATAGAGGACACACATCTGCATTCTAGTAAATGTTTAACTGTAGGCACACAGATAAAAGCATTTTTTAAAAAAAGCCTGCGATGTGAATATTTATTTTCACTCTTAGCTTGAGTGTATTAAACACAAAATCATGGTAAGAAAAAATAAGAGGCGGGAAACAAAAAAATGCATCAAAAATAGAGAAAATAGAGAAAAATAGCTATGAAGAAAGAAAGGAAGTATGTAAGGTTTGATGAAGAATAGTACCGAGAAAGTACAGAAAGAAAAACAAGGGTGAGAGGAATAAAAATGTGTGGAAAATAAAGAAAGCAAAAAAAAAAAAAAAAATCAACAAAAAAAAAAAAAAAGAAAGATGGCGGAAAAGGACCGAAGAAAGAAAAACCGAAAAGAAAAAATATCTTCACTGATTTTAAAAGAAAATCTTGATTTTCTTCTCATTACTTTACTTGAACTCATCCCTGAAGATAACTCATGTGAGTCGAAATATTTGACTAAGGATATTTTTAAATTTTATATTTGTGAATGCATGAGGAAAAATCAAACCCAAACTTCGCCGCTGCATATATATAATACACCTTACTGCATCTCGTAGAAAATAGGAAATTGTATAATATATATATATATATATATATATATATATATATATATATATATATTATAGGAAACAAAAGTTAGATATTTTTAGAAATCCATTGGTAATATTGTGGATTTATATAAATATCTAACTTTTGTTTCCTAATTATAACGACATTTAACATGGAATTCTCTTTGGAGTCTGTCTCTATTGGAATTTACCTTACCAAATTTCAAAGATTCTATATATATATACATATGAAATGAATTGTTTGAACATTATTTTTTATCGTTACTCGTATTTAAGTAGATATTCTGTTTTTAATGAAACAGTGTTATATATTTATATATAATTTATATATAGATAAAAAATAATGTTCAAACAATTCATTTCAAATTGTCGGTTGCTTATAACCAAGTTTTGTTAAATATATATATATATATATATATATATATATATATATATCAGAGTACAATTAAACAACATTTCTCAGAAAAACATAAATATGTAGGCAATATCACACAGATGTTACTCAATAATACAATAATCCTTACTCATACACATAGTAAGAAAAACCTTCATATATTGGAGGCGATGTACATTAAATCCAAACAACCCACACTTAATAAAATCAGTTTTAAATCTGGCCATAACACATTACATTGCATTTGAATACATGGTTCTGTTGTCATTTTGCGCTATCACGCGGTGTGACGTCATAGAACCGCATTGCAAATTTGCGAAATGCGTTTGTTATTTTTGGTAACTATTGACGTTGGCTAGCGGAGTTTTATGTCAACACAAAATAAAATCGTCGGTGATGATGGATGTTATTGTGTTACCGTCTTAATAACTTCTCTAAAGATGGCTCATGTGAGCCGAAAGCTTAGAACCAAATTAATAAAAAAATATCCAAATGTTGGAGAATTTTTGTCTTTATTTTGAACTGAAATTAAAGCCACAATACGACGTTTACAACGGCTCATGATTAAACATGATAGACATTCATTGTCTCTTATATTTAAAAGTATATGCTTAGAATATATATATATATATATATATATATATATATATATATATATATTCTAAGCATATAGTGTTAAATATAAGAGACAATGAATATATATATATATATATATAACATTTGTGTATTTAGGTAGCAAATTTTCTTTTAAACATGCTAGACAAAATAAATTGCAAATATTGTGTCTGCCCATTTTTTTTTAATTAAAATCCGTTCATACTCACGGATAATCTTTCGCGTATTATAATTGAAAGATGTCAGAAATGATCTGTAACGTTGACAGATGTTATTATCATCAATTTTTTAATGTACCCAAGCACTTTCAATCTCTTTCTGAAATCATCTTCAGGGGTGTAAACAAACAAAAATAGCAAACTACAGATTCTCGAGGCAATATTCATTAAAACGCTTAAGCCCACAATTAATAGAATCAGATATGAATACTGTAGTAATAATCTAAAATGTTTCTCAAAAGAACAGTTTTTTCATGCTTTAACACCTGCATGACTATGACATTTCAGCATATAAAAAAAATTCCATTTTGGATAATTTTCACGTTCTAATGAACACTAGCAATTTGTCAACCGTTATATTTAAAGCAGAAAAAAATTTTGCGGTTATTTTTAGCAACAGAGTTTTGCGGTTATTTTTTGTTACCATAAATCACACCCCTGAATATTAACTTTAGAGCCCGAATTATTTTTATGTTTTTTACATAATTTAAGCTTAGTAAATATCACTATGTGCGTTGGGGGCAGTGGATATCAGCTCAGAACGGCAATTCGGGAAGCCGAGTTCGAATTCCAGTTTAATTCCTTGCATTCACTTACGCGCAAATACCCTTCGGAAAGGTATTAATCCACCTTTTCCCTCCAGTTAAGGATGAAATAACGGAATAGATTGGGTTTTATAGCCTTGGCTGGCAACCAGTCTACCGCAGAAAGCAATGGCAAGCAATAATAATGCGGGATAATCTACTGCCCAGTCAGTCATGTCTCTTTCGAGAGAGGATAGCCCAAAGCGTGTATCACGTATGTCACCTAACTGACTGAATGAGTATAATAATTGGAATCATGATTAGGGTTTCTACTGGTCATTAATGGGGGATCAATTTTTTATTGTTATGAAGTAATAAACTGATCCCCCACTAATTACTACGTAATAATATAATACATCTCTTCTCCCTCTAGCTATGAATCAAATAACAGAACAGATTGTGTTCTATAGCCTTGGCTGGCAACCAGTCTACCACAGAAATTAAAGGCAACCTAGTGCAAATGAATCTTTTGCCTAGAAAGTCATGTCTCTTTCGAGACATGATCGCCCAAAGAGTGTATCACGTATGGCACTTAAAGAAGAAATATCAATAAAACATCGAACTAGTACAAAGCAAATTGCTACACGAATCACTTTTTTTTATTCGCCTATCTTATTTTTTTCATTAGAAAAATGAAAAAAAAAAATAGATGTAGTGATCGTAGGAAAGGGTGAGAAAATAGATGTGTTGATAGGTAGGCATAGTTGTGACACAGAGCGTCCTCTTTAAGCAGTACTAAGGCTTTTCTGTCTAATCAGTGCCGACCGGACGGACAGAGGCGATGTAAAAGATTACAACGGCGGAGAGCAAAATCCGACTCTCATATCAGAGCGCTTTAATTAGTTTTTCATATCAGACAATGACAAATGTTTCCTGGCGAAACACTGGATCCACAGTGTTTGTCTGGAAATATTAGGCAATACAGAGTCCCATCATTACATATATATATATATATATATATATATATATATATATACACTTGTATGTATGTATATAAATATTGCTGAACCATACAAACGAATACGAGAAAAAATTATAGTCAGTCAGTTAAGTGCCATACATGATACACGCTTTGGGCGATCATGTCCCTAAAGAGACATGACAGACTGGGCAGAAGATTATCCCGCAGTAGGTTGCCATTGCTTTCTTTCTGCGGTAGACTGGTTGCCAGCCAAGGCTATAGAACACAGTCTGTTCTGTTATTTGATTCATAGCTAGAGGGAGAAGAAATATATTATATTATCAGGTAGTAATTAGTGGAAGATCAGTTTGTTACTTCATAACAACAGAAAACCGATCCACCACTTTACGACCAGTAGAAGCCTTAATCATGATTCCAACTATTATATTCATTCAGTCAGTTAAGTGCCATACGTGATACACGCTTTGGGCGATCATGTCCCTAAAGAGACATGACAGACTGGGCAGAAAATTATCCCGCAGTAGGTTGCCATTGCTTTCTTTCTGCGGTAGACTGGTTGCTAGCCAAGGCTATAGAACACAGTCTGTTCTGTTATTTGATTCATAGCTAGAGGGAGAAGAAATATATTATATTATCAGGTAGTAATTAGTGGAAGATCAGTTTGTTACTTCATAACAACAGAAAACCGATCCCCCACTTTACGACCAGTAGAAGCCTTAATCATGATTCCAACTATTATATTCATTCAGTCAGTTAAGTGCCATACGTGATACACGCTTTGGGCGATCATGTCCCTAAAGAGACATGACAGACTGAGCAGAAGATTATCCCGCAGTAGCTTGCCTTTGCTTTCTTTCTGCGGTAGACTGGTTGCCAGCCAAGGCTATAGAACACAATCTGTTGTTATTTGACTCAAAGCTAGAGGGAGAAGAGATGTATTATATTATCAAGTAGTAATTAGTGGAAGATCAGTTTATTACTTCATAACAATAGAAAACCGATCCCCCACTTTACGACCAGTAGAAGCCTTAATCATGATTCCAACTATTATATTCATTCAGTCAGTTAAGTGCCATAGGTGATACACGCTTTGGACGATCATGTGCCTAAAGAGACATGACAGACTGGGCAGAAGATTATTCCGCAGTAGGTTGCCATTGCTATCTGCGGTAGACTGGTTGCCGTCCAAGGCTATAGAACCCAGTCTGTCCTATTATTTAACCCATAACTGGAGGGAAGAGACCGATTAATGCCTTTCCTAAGGATATTTGTGGGTAAGTGAATGCGAGAAATTCAGCTGGAATTCGAACTCTGCACCCCGATTTGTCGTTTCGAGTCGATATCCCCTGCACCACAACGCACATCCATTTGTAGACAAAACGGTAAAAATATTTTTTTATTTTTTATTGTATGTTGATATATTCTTCAGAATTTCTATTCCCTTCATCGAGCTGACATTTAAATATTAAGTTAGGCAAAAATAAAATTTAAACGTGTGACGGACAATTATTCAAAATTCTTAGAAAGTTAAGAGAAAAATAACCTGTTTTTCTAAACAGCCAATCATAATTTTCTAGAAAGTATTTCACGTACACAACACTGTCGTATAGTCTATTTAAATAACCTTGCTTTTTGACAATCCAGAATACCTTTCAATCGCTCTTATTTATGTATCTGTCTTTATTGATGAAAAAAATACATTTTCGTTTACGTGTGTCTTTATAGAACTTTTAAATAAAATAGATATAATTATATAAATATATATAAATATATAATTACTCATTATAAATATATTATTACTTAATAAATATGTTGTTACTTTAGAGGTTAATTTGACTGGATACCTGTATTTGAGTAGAACGTTTCGTTTTTATGAAGTGTTTATAATGTCTACCAGCCTGTTCTTTCGAGAAATCTAATCATTAAATTATACCCTTTGTCATTATTAGAACCGTCGCTCATCTTCGTAAGAGGAATCACCACGTTACCCGGCGTGCTCCCAGCCACTCGGTTACAAGAACCCTCTCAACTAAACAAGGTTCTATTTGTCTTAAACTCATCTCATTCAGATGTTGTTTTTTTTTTTCGAACGCCATATCTGCTCATTTGCTTATCCCAAACGTAAAAAAAATAAATTTCGAAAGAATTAATGTATTTTTTATTTGAATCCGATATATTTGAATGAATTTTATCTGACATTATTTCTTCATATTGTTAAAGTTAGTTTTACAAATTTAGTCCTGTTATTCTTACTTTCTCTGTTTATGAAAATAAAAAAGCAAAGCAGAGATAGCAACTCAACTCAAAAACACTCAAATGTACTCACTATAAATAACGTTTATAGTAATATATAATATATAGTGTATGGAGGCAGCAGATAGTTATCTAAACACATTGTTAAATATAACAGAAAATGAATGTCTATTTTGTTTATTCATAAGTCGTTTTAAACATCGTATTTTTGCTTTAATTTCAAGTGAAAATAAAGACAAAAATTCTAAAACATTTGGATATTTTTTATGTTGGTTCTAAGCTTTCAGCTTACATGACCCATCTTCAGAGAGGCCAGAGGGACGTTAACATAAAAACATCCACCATCAAAGATGTTTTTTTTTATCTTGTGTTGACATAAAACTTTGCTTAGCAACGATAACAGTTATCATATATCAGACGCAGTTCGTAAATTTGTAATCCGGTTCTATGACGTCCCATCCCGTGAGAGGTCGAAATGTTAACAGAATCATATATTTAAATGCAATGTAATGTGTTATGACCAGATTTAAATGTGATTTTATTAAATGTTGTTTGTTCTGATTTAATGTAGATAGCCTCTAATATCTGAAGTTTCTTTTTACCGTGTGTATGAATGGGTATTATTGTATTGTTGACTAAAATCTGTCTAATATTACCGACATGCCTATGTTTTTCTAAGAAATGTTGTTTAATTGAACTATGATCATAAAGGTGACAAGTAAGTCTACGGGAGAGCGTGGTTGTAGTAAAATCAATATGTAGTCGGATTATTATTAGTACCAAAGATACAATCTCTGAATGGTCATGTAAACTGATACGCTATATTGGTTTTCTGTAGAGGATTTAGTTGTGTGGTTGTAGGGTTATTATAGACTTGAGGTCAATTGTTTTAATTTTTTTATAATATATAATAAGCTTAATTTGATTATCATTATTTATTGGTTTAACATTTTTACGTATTATGTTTTTGAGTGTTGTTATCGTTGCTTAGCAAAGTTTTATGTCAATACAAGATAAAAAAATCATTTTTGATGGTGGATGTTTTTATGTTAACGTCTCTGTAACCTCTCTGAAGATGGCTCATTTGAGCCGAAAGTTTAGAACAAATTAATAAAAAATTATCTAAATGTAGAATTTTTTTCTTTATTTTTACCTGAAATTAAAGCCAAAATACGATGTTTAGAACGACTCATGATTAAACATAATACATATTAATTGTCTGTTATATATATATATATAATAATAATATTTATTAATAAATTATAACATTGATATGTTATAATATCACTACAAAAGTAGCTATTTTGTTTCGACACTTTTTGTGTCTTTTCAAGTGATGTTGTTATTTCAAATGAATGGCTTTAAAAGGTTAAGAACAAGCAAGACCACTTTCATCAGGGAGGCATTATTGTATGTACAATGTGGACCAATCAGAGTAAAGCAACTTTTACTTTGGAGAATATGTGGGAAGATTTAAAATTAATCTTGGTGGGCATTGGTATTAAAATTTTATAAAATTAAGATCAGCATTATTAATTAACTTGTATATATATATATATATAATGTAAACATGTTACGGAAATTAACGAAATTTGGTTATAAGCAACCGACAATTTGTAATGAATTATTTTGAATATTTTTTTTACCGATACTCGTATTTAAGTAGATATTCTGTTTTTAATTAAACAGTATTTTATATTTATATCTACCGGCCTGATTATTTGACGAAAATGTGTGCTACATAACAATAAAAGACCATAATGAAAACTTCAATATAAATCCCACCACGAGAATGATAAATCCCACCAGACCAGAGATCAGAAAAATTAGTAAGAACAATTAACAAACACGTCATGGAATACTTGGAATAAAGATTATGGAAAGACACCACAGGTGTAACAAATTGGTCTTATTATATGAAAGCAAAAAAAAAAAGCAACAGTTTTTCTCTGTTACTTGCGGTATGTCTACTTGTATTTGTGGAATAGCGAAATCTTGGAAAAGTAGACAATTCTAAGTCAACTGAAGTATTCAGTTGAATAAAACAATAGAATTCACTGCAATAATTGGTCTCATTAGTAACTTACATTTTTTTTTAATCATATCACCCCAAGCAAGGCATTCCACTGCCACTATAGCGCAGGGGGTTACATAGAGGGATTGGTTATGGGAAATGTCAGAAGGAGGCTGATAGACGAGTAAGGGGTACATAGGAAGAGTGTTTGAGAGAATGGGTGCGAGTTAGTGTGTTATGTTTAGAATATATATATATATATATATATATATATATATATATATATATATATATAAAACATTTGTGTATTTAGGTAGCAAATTTTCTTTTAAACATGCCAGACAAAATAAATTGCAAATATTGCGTCTGCCCATTTTTTTTAATTAAAATCCGTTCATACTCACGGATAATCTTTCGCGTATTATAATTGAAAGATGTCAGAAATGAGAGGTAACGTTGACAGAATCAACCTTCTCACTATGACTGAACATGTAAAAAAAGAAATACCTTAAAATCCCACCTTTTTGGCATTAAATAACCCAAAGAGGTTGATATGCCGTAAAACCAAACTCAAACTCAATGTAAAAAAAGAGAGCATATATTTGGCCTCCAACACATAGCCATTTAGATTTTTTCTTTCCTTACCATATCATCTTCAATGTTTTTTATATGCTTTCATTATTTTTAAATCTTTACATGTCGATGACGCTATTTTGTATTATTCACGAGTATGGTACTTATTAAGTAAAATAAAAACAAAAACTCTTCTTCAAAATCTAACTAAATAAACTTTCTCACTATAACCGAACATTTAAAAAATACCTTAAAACTCTATTGACCTTACATTTAAACTCCTGGAGGTTGTAGCCGTCGAGGAAGCAAGCATGCGGAAGGGAATTCCACAGGAAGGAAGTGCGAGAAAAGAAGCTGTTGGAGTATAAATTGCGGTTACATTTCATCGGTTTTACTGTAAAAGGATAGGACCTAGTTGCTAATCTAGTATCTCGTAACAATTCACACCTAGGGGGCACCGGTGATTTAAGTTCATCAGAGCAGAAGCCATGAAAGTATTTATAGAAGAGGCACAGGGAAGCCACGTCACGCCGTGAGAGAGTGACTGTAGGCGGTCAGCCAAGTAGGTATCGATCACATCGTATCGATTCTCCACTCTATTTTGTCAAGAACCCCGAGGAGAATAGCAGGGGCACCCAAACAGATGTGGCAGCAGTATTCAATACACGGGCGGACGGTAGATTTATAAATGTGAAGGATAGATTCAGACGGAAAGTACTACCGGGCCCTGCACAGAAAGCCGACTATCATAGCAGCGGATTTAGCAATGGATTCGACGTAGTCATTCCACTTGAAGTCCGCTAATTTAATCCCGTATATATATATATATATATATATATATATGTTACGGAAATTAACGAAGATTAACGAAACTTGGTTATAAACAACCGCCAATTTGAAATGATTTGTTTGAACATTATTTTTGATCGATACTCATATTTAAGTAGATATTCTGTTTTTAATTAAACAGTATTATATATTTATATCTACCGGCCTGATTATTTACGATAAATTTTTATTACGAAAATGTGTGTCATTTGGCAGGATTCGAATTAAAACCTCGTTTAGACTAACGGTCATTCGTGGTCGAAAGGTCTAAGACGTGCCAAATCACATGGTAGCTTCCCCTACGTGGTTATGAGTCGCAGGTTCGAATGACACACCTTTTTGTAATAAAAAATTATCGTAAATAATTTGGTCAGTAGATATAGATATATAATATTGTTTAATTAAAAACAGAATATCTACTTAAATATGAGTATCGATCAAAAATAATGTTCAAACAAATCATTTCATATATATATATATATATATATATATAAACATAGGGAAGTTTTCTCTGCCATTCTGAAGATGAGATTATAGTCTCGAAATATAAATATAAATAAACAGGTCATACAAACACCTCCCGACCTTCCTTTATTTCATTCAACGCATTGTGACAGCCTTCAAGACATAACACATACATATATAAATTCGCTAGTATTCTTCTTCTTCTATGTGCCCTGTCCCTTCAGGACGTAGGCGATCATGGCTCACCACGTCTCCCTATCCCTTGTGGCTCTTAGTATGTTTGCTCCTGTTGCACCTGGCAACCCCCGTTCCGTCATCCACCTGATCAAGCCCTGCAAATATGTTACTCGCTGCCTTCCTCTGTCTCTCCTTCCTTCTATCTGTCCAGTCAGTATGAGGTTCTCCAGGCTCCCCTTCCTCACTGCATGTCCCAGGAACTTCAGTTGTCTCTTCCTGATGCTCAGCATCAATTTCCTTTTTGTTGCCATTCTTTCTAACACCTCGTCGTTGCTTGTATGCTCAGTCCACGATATCCGTAGCATCCTTCTGTAGAACCACATTTCGGCCGCTTCCAGTATATTCTACTTAAAATAATGAAGAAAATTCATACTGCTAAGAAAAGCACAGCATAGAAACAAAACTGAACCTGTGTACCATTCATTACTCTTTGTTTATTTTGTCATTTCATTTCTCTAACTCTAAACCAAAGTTTGATCCTGGTCTCTACTCTCTGGATGGTGACTCGGTTTTAAATTACCCGCGACTAACAAAAGAAGCATTAATCAAAAAAGTAAAAAAAATCTGCTGAGTTGAGAGTAAATCACTTCAAAAATTCTTCACTGAATACATCCGACATCTTGTTTATCCCAAGGGACAAGTTGTCTTAATGTTATTTTTTTTTTTTGCTTGAAATAACAAACACATAAAAACTATTAAAAACACGAGGAGAAAAAAAGACAATACTGAGGGTAGACATTACTTTTTCATGAAAGTCTTTTAAATGTTTTGTTCTCGTTTCTTTTACTGCGCAACGCAAGACAGGAATGTTATATTTTCAAAAAAATATGAAAAATAAACTAAAGATGAACACGATCGTTCGAACAACAATTTTTGTGCGTTTGAAGAAAAAACTGAAAAGGAATACCTTATGTTTCAATGGTTTTGTATTTGTAGGATTAAAAGTGACCACCAGGACAGATTTCAGTTAGACAAATTGATCAAGTTGCTTTGTTTATTCAAGCTCAAATTTCTCACATTTTCCTTTTATTTCGAAGGAAAATGAAAAAAAATTAAATGATTTGTTGAGAAAAAATAATTTGGTTTCAGTTATATGTATCATATTTTTAGGTCCTGGATATGACGGTAAACTGCATCCGGCAGCAAGGCCTCTGATTGGGAGGTTGTGAGAAGCATGGACCCGGAGTGGTAACACCTGTTAGAGTCCCAACTATGGGCAAATAGTTAACCCCCCCAAATTGGGGTCAAAACACTGAGAAAGTATAAAAATGGACTTTTATAGAAATATATACATAAAAATAGATCTTTATAGAAAAAAATATACTTTTGAATGGAAAAAATTATTACCATAACACATTTTTAAAGGAAAGAATATTGCCATAATACACTTTTGAAAGAAAAAATTATTGCCATCATACACTTTTGAAGGAAAAAATTATTGCCATAATACACTTTTGAAGGAAAAAATCATTACCAGAAAAATATTTTTGAATATGAAACTAGAAGACAATTTCAGTTTTCTAAAATAAAAATTAAAAGAAATTACATCAAAATCTGTCTAAATCAACCTTCTCACTACAACCGAACATTAAAAAAAATACCTTTAGACCTCTCCTTTTTGGCATTAAATAACCCAAAGAGGTTGATATGCCGTTTAACAAAACTCAAACTCTGTGGAAACAAAGAGAGAATATATTTGCCTTTCCTTGTTTACGGAAGTATATTCTCACCTAAACCATAATAGGTCATTATGTGTAAATGAGTTTGCAGATCAAACTACATACGGAGAACTACACAAAGACTAGATTTTAGGTCTAAACAGCATGTCCCCAGAAAAATCCGTAATATGAACTATTCCTCTATTCTATTCATATCTATTGTGGAATACCTTATTAATAACCGTAATAAACAAAGAGAGCATATATTTGCCTTTCCTTGTTTACGGAAGTATATTCTCACCTAAACCATAATAGGTCATTATGTGTAAATGAGTTTGCAGATCAAACTACATACGGAGAACTACACAAAGACTAGATTTTAGGTCTAAACAGCATGTCCCCAGAAAAATCCGTAATATGAACTATTCCTCTATTCTATTCACATCTGTTGTGGAATACCTTATTAATAACCGTAATTGTGCCGCTAGCTTTTAGTGCGAACATTTTTCTATCCCACTCAAATTAATAAAGAAATCACCTTTAAAAAAATTGAATACGATATGGAAAGAAAATAAAATATCTAAATGGCTATGTGTTGGAGGCCAAATATATACTCTCTGTATATATTCTCTGGTCCTGGGCATGACGGTAAACTGCATCCGGCAGCAAGGCCTCTCAATTGGGATGTTGTGAGGAGAATCGAAACCACTTCTTAATTGCTGTTGTTCCCAGGTCTACCCTTACCAGGAGTGGTAGCACCTGTCCCAGGTATGAGCAAATAGTTAACTTCAAACTGGGGTCGAAACACTATGAAAGTATAAAATTAAACTTTTATAGAAAAATTTATATTTTTGAAGGAAAAATATTACCAACAATACGTTTTTAATGAAAAAGTTATTACAATAATTAATTTTTGAAAGAAAAATATTATTCTCAGCAAAACATTTTGGAATACAAAACTCGAAGACATTTTCAGTTTTCTAAAATAAAATAAAAATAATAACAAAAAATTACATGAAAATCTGACTGAATCAACCTTCTCACTATGACTGAACATGTAAAAAAAGCAATACCTTAAAACCCCACCTTTTTGGCATTAAATAACCCAAAGAGGTTGATATGCCGTAAAACAAAACTCAAACTCAATGTAAAAAAAAAGAGAGCATATATTTGGCCTCCAACACATAGCCATTTAGATTTTTTCTTTCCTTACCATATCATCTTCAATGTTTTTTATATGCTTTCATTATTTTTAAATTTTTACATGTAGATGACGCTATTGTGTATTATTCACGAGTATGGTACTTATTAAGTAAAATAAAAACAAAAACTCTTCTTCAAAATCTAACTAAATAAACTTTCTCACTATAACCGAACATTTAAAAAATTCCTTAAAACTCCACCTTTTGGCATAAAATAACCCACAGAGGTTGATATGCCATTAAACAAATCTAAAACTCAAACATATTTTTTAAAAATGTAAGTTTCTACTTGAAACAAAAATCTTCTTTTCCACTTGAAAAATTTGTTTGCGTCAAGGAAAGCTAGGCTTTTGTCTTTTTCTAGTTCAGTTTTAATATCCATTCGTTATGATATTTTTTTTAATCGTATCACCCCGAGCAAGGCGGTAACGCCACTGACGTGCAAGGGGCTACGTTATAGTAAAAAGATTGGAAAAGAGAAAGCCGGAAACCACATCCTAAACAGGGAACAAGGGATGACTCTCTTAAACTGTTCAATAGATGTGGGTGGAGTTTGAACCGGGCGATAGATAGATCTATCTACTCCAATTGAAAAAAAAAAAAACAAAAAAAAAAAAAAAAAAAAAAAAAAAAAAAAAAAAAAAAAAAAAAAAAAGTGAGAAGATTGGAAAAGAGAAAGCCGGAAACCACATCCTAAACAGGGAACAAGGGATGACTCTCTTAAACTGTTCAATAGATGTAGGTGGAGTTTGAACCGGGCGATAGATAGATCTATCTACTCCAATTGAAAAAAAAAAAAACAAAGTGAGAAGATTGGAAAAGAGAAAGCCGGAAACCACATCCTAAACAGGGAACAAGGGATGACTCTCTTAAACTGTTCAATAGATGTGGGTGGAGTTTGAACCGGGCGATAGATAGATCTATCTACTCCAATTGAAAAAAAAAAAAACAAAGTGAGAAGATTGGAAAAGAGAAAACCGGAAGCCACATCCTAAACAGGAAACAAGGGCTGAGCCTCTTCACCTGTTCAATAGATGTGGGTGGAGTTTGAACCGGGCGATAGTTTAGTCTATCTACTCCAATTGAAAAAAAAAAAACTAAGTGAGAAGATTGGAAAAGAGAAAGCCGGAAACCACATCCTAAACAGTGAACAAGGGATGCGCCTCTTAACCTGTTATCAGTAAACGTTCATATTTTTGGAGTAATTTTTCACCTTTCGCTATTTTCCTTGCATTTATCTTTTGTCAATATTTCTTATTAATTCTAAAAATGTTGACAAAAGTTAAATTCAAGGAAAGTAGAGAAAGTTAAAAAGGGTTACTGGACATTAGGTTTATATGTTCCCAAATTTCAGTTGTTCTTTTCCTTAAACACACATGACCCAGTGGATATAGACGTTGTACAAATGGTAAAGAAGATGAGGACATTAGTCCGAATAATGTAAATACTGTAAGTGCTAAGTCATCTAAAAACTATAGACAAATAGAACGATCTATTATTAAACGTCGTACAAATGGCAACAAAGATGAGGACAATAGTCCGAATAATGTATATACTGTAAATACTATCTCATCTCAGAAATATAGACAAATAAAATAATCTATTATTTAACGTCGTAGAAATGGCAACAAAGATGAGGACAATAGTCTGAATAATGTAAATACTACCTCATCTTAAAAATATAGACAAATAGAATTATCTATTATTAAACGTCGTAGAAATGGCAACAAAGATTAGGACAATAATCCGAATAATGTAAATACTGTAAATACTACCTCATCTTAAACATATAGACAAATAAAATAATCTATTATTTGACGTCGTAGAAATGGCAACAAAGATGAGGACAATAGTCTGAATAATGTAAATACTACCTCATCTTAAAAATATAGACAAATAGAATTATCTATTATTAAACGTCGTAGAAATGGCAACAAAGATTAGGACAATAATCCGAATAATGTAAATACTGTAAATACTACCTCATCTTAAACATATAGACAAATAGAATTATCTATTATTAAACGTCGTAGAAATGGCAACAAAGATGATGACAATAATCTGAATAATGTAAATATTACCTCATCTCAGAAATATTGACATGTACTTAGATCCATTATTCAAACATGCACACACATTTCATATTTCATATGTGAGAAAATAAATAATTAATCACCCACAATACCGTGTAGATACTTTTGGACTCTATCGAATCTAGATAACTGGAGAGTTTCTGACCATATATGCCAGCAGTACCCCATTGCAAGGCAAAAAAGATGAGGACAATAGTACCCCATTCCCAGCTCGACCTGACTCTTGTAATAAGGATGTACTTATTGAAACTTTAGAGATGTATCGTATGTTCCACCTGGGGAATCAGGCAGTCAAGATACGGATCATCCCCGAAAATACCTCCCATTTATCGCGACAGATGAAGATTCAGAGTAGGCTCGGTTAGAATGAAACATCACGTATGGTATTTGTCTATATTTCTTAGATGAAATAGTATTTTCACTATTTACATTATTCGGACTATTGTCCTCATCTTTGTTGCCATTTGTCCGACGTTTCGGCCTTCTTCAGGTGCTAGAAATTTCGAACCGAAAACTTTATTACAATTACTGGGTTATACGAACTACATTCCTTGCGTAGTAGTGGAAAACATGAGTTATCTAAACCTGTAAGTTACTTGTTCACCACTGCTGTAGCCTGGTATTGAACTCACAACTCTTTCGGTCAAGTCACAGGAACTAAACAACGTCTATATCCACTGGGACATGTGTCCTTAAGGACAAGAATATTTAGGACTTATAAACCTAATGTCCAGTAACCATTTTTTACCAGAGTTCATATAGCAATTTTTTACGTTAATGCTTTTCTCTAGAATTGTTTGATGCTAATGGTTTTTTCTAGTATTTTTTACCTGAGTTAATATTGCAACGTTTGACACTAATGATTTTTTCATGTACTCCGGATTACTGGTTTCCATTTTGTGTTTATCTATATGCTTGGTCGCTTTAAGAGATTTTTAAAATATAGCTTATGTGCTGATTCCATTAGTTTACGTAGTTTCCAGTGGCGTTCTCTATCTATTATTTCAACTTCATCCCATAGTTCATACACCCAGTGATTTTAATAAAGATTTCTATTCGAAATTCCCTGCACCTGAAGAAGGCCGGAGCGTACAACGGTTGAAACGTTGTA
Organism: Ascarosepion bandense; assembly: GCA_037127315.1. Lineage (NCBI taxonomy): Eukaryota > Metazoa > Mollusca > Cephalopoda > Sepiida > Sepiidae > Ascarosepion > Ascarosepion bandense. Next base: position 3,682,079 of record JBBBDQ010000390.1, read on the forward strand.
CAAAGCTCATGTATGGTTTTGCGACATTCAGCAACATTTGTGCGGCGAATGTGATCCACATGATTTTTTACATCTTAAAATATTTTACACTTTCTGTAAAGAATTTCACGATTTTTTATGTCGCGTTCCTCGACGACCCCTACTTGTAATATGTAACACTTTACTAACTGCTAAATACGCATACATTATCTTGTAGGTTCAATATCGAGTCAGTTAAATGCCATACGTGATACACGCTTAGGTGATCATATTTCGAAAGAGTCATGACTGACAGATAATTTTCCCGCAGTAGATTACCATTACTTTCTGCAGTAGACTGGTGGCCAAACAAGGCTATAGAACTCAATCTGTCATTTTATTTAACCCATAGCTGGAGAGAAGAGACGGATTAATACCTTTCCCAAGGGTATTTGCGCGTGAGTGAAGACAATGAATTAAGCTAGAATTTGACCTCAGCTGACCGATTTCTCGTTCAATAATAATCCAACAAAATAGGATAAATTGATCATCATCTATATATATATATATATAAAGCAAGATGTTTGTGCGTGTGTCTGTCTATCTGTCTGTATATCCTTTATACAAATCCACAATTTTTATCCGATTCTCACTAAAGTTCACACAAATATTCTTTACGCTTCCGCTCAGGTCATGGGCGACGTATTTTTTTCCGACTTACCCCGATATCGGAAATACATACCCCGATATCCAATCAGACCTGATCAAGATCAGGATTTCAGCCCTTTTATCGTGGTTTTTGCTGCAGAATTTGCTCTAACGTAGTAAAATTATAGTTTTTAGTTTCAGACCTTAGTAGATCTTCTCAGACGACTCATTTTTCCCCGATATCAAAAACTGATACCCCTGATATGCTATTGAATCAGATCAAAAACCGACATTTAGTCATCAATATGGCTCATTTTCTCCAATTTTAATCTCGATGGATTCGATTAATTTTCATGGGATGACTTAGGTTAGTTTATTACTGGATGACTTATTTGACTCCGATAATGGAAATCGATACGCGATATCCTATTGTGTCTGATCAAAATCAGTCCTTTTATTTAGGTTTTTGCCTCGGATTTAGCTCTCAGTAGGTATAATTGGAGTTCTTAGTCTCAACCATGATACCATTTACTCAGAGGACTTATTTAGCCTTCAAAATTCAGTTTGCGACCGAAAAATTATTTGACATCGATACCGGAAATCTAAATTTGACTTACATCCATTCATTTTTCTTTCAATCTACGGTTTCGCTTTAACTGGAAACAACTATTACTTTTTAGTCTTTCGTGCCAACGTCTAAAGAGTCTGAGCTCCAGTACCATGGATTAGTTTTAAAGCTTTGATTACACCCGAGCAACGCCGGGCTATACTGGTAGTATACCTTAGTTACCGCCTTGCTTCGGGGTGATACGATTAAAAACAATATATTATGACGAATAGATATTAAAACTGAACCAGAAAAATTCAAAAGCCTAGCTTTCCTTGACGCAAACAAATTTTTTCTACTTGAAACAAAAATCTTCTTTTCCACTTGAAAAATTTGTTTGCGTCAAGGAAAGCTAGGCTTTTGTCTTTTTCTGGTTCAGTTTTAATATCCATTCGTTATGATATTTTTTTTAATCGTATCACCCCGAGCAAGGCGGTAACGTCACTGATGTGCAAGGGGCTACGTTATAGTAAAAAGATTGGAAAAGAGAAAGCCGGAAACCACATCCTAAACAGAGAACAAGGGATGAGCCTCTACATCTGTTCAATAGACGTGGTGGGAGTGTCAACCGGGCGATAGTTTAGTCTATCTACTCCAATATATATATATATATATATATATATATATAGTAGAATGGTAGACTTTAAAACACAGTAGCTAATCTAGCATTTAAGCATCGCTAATTCAGTAATGAATTAGAGCACACTGGTTACTGGCCTATGATACATCATATGCTAAAAGTTTGCTTCCTTCTAGCGAGCGCCCATAGCCCAGAGGTAGAATCACCGACTGACGCCAATTCGGTTGGGTTTCAATCCCGGTTTAAAAGCAATCGGAGTCTAACCGTACTGATGAGCTGTGATACAGAGAAACAGATCTGTCTGAGGATATATATATATATATATATATATATATATATATATATATATGAACAAACTAAGATAGATAGATAGGGAACAGAATAAGATAGATAGATAAGGAACGGAATAAGATAGATAGATATGACCTAACTAATATACATCGATATATATATATATATATATATATATATATATATATATATGAACAGAGTAAGATAGATTGATAGATAGAACGTATGCCATAGAGCAATGGTCACCAAACATTGTCTAGTGAGTTTAATGTCCACATAATATGGCAGATTCTCTTGTCAATAATACCAAATGAATGTTTGATATAAAGATTTTTTTCATTTAAGAAAGAGTGCGTATGAAAACTTTGAAGAGATAGGATACATACATGTGTGTGTGTGTGTGTGTGTGTGTGTGTGTGTGTGTGTGTGTGTGTGTGTGTGTGTGTATCAACCATTACTGACGTATTCAAACATCCCATAAGTGTCTCGCAAAGTGGGTGGGAGAATCCTAAACTGAACTGAAAATTTAAGAAAACACTTTTCTTAAAATGAAATAGAATATTGATGAGGAAACAAAGATTTGTTTTCCTTATATCGCCAGTGTAAATCATCAAACCCAACCGATTCGAAAAATTAAACTGAGAATAGATAACAATTACGACAAAGACATTACGTTAATAAAACTATCGCTGTTTTGGTAACGGTGAGGGTAAGTATAAATCTTCTAAGTAGTCATAATATTAATGGGGGTTTGTAATTTTATTCTCCGATTGAATATATAATATTAGGTCGTTCCAAAAGTTCGTAAACACTTGCAAAAATTTTAAATTTTATTCGCCAAGTAATCTAAGGATGTGCGTTGTGGTACATTGGATATCGGCTCGGAACGAGAAATCGGGGAGCCGAGTTCGAATTCCATCTGAATTCATTGCGTTCACTTACTCGCAAATACCCTTGGGAAATGTATTAATCCGTCTATTCCTTCCAGTTATGGGTTAAATAACAGGACAGATTGGGTTCTATAGCTTTGGTCGGCAACCAGTCTACTGCAGAAAGCAATGGCAACATAGTGCGGGATAATCTTCTGCCCAGTCAATCATGTCCCTTTCGAGACATGATCGCCCAAGCGTGTATCACGTATGGCACTTAACTGGCTGAATAAAAATCAGAAAACACTTGCAAAAAATTGAAATTTTGCACCCAAAAACAACGAAAATTATTGCTCGAAATAAAGACCATCATTGGCAGAAGCTCAACGCCCTCCAGCTCTTCAAACTTGTCTTTTGTTTTCCTCTCGGTGTGTGGCTTGGCATTGTCATGCTGCACCAAAGCGTGCTTTCGGTTGATCAGAGCCCGGGTACTTCTGCTTCAACTTTTCGTAGACCCGCTCAAGTTGCTGACAGTAATGTTCTGCTCTGATGGCACGACCATTCGGAACAAACTCAAAATGCACGATTCCTTCAAAGTTCCACCAAACGCACAACATGACTTTCTTGCCGAATCGATCTTGTTTTGGAACCGACGGTGTCTCTTGCCCTTTCTGAACCCCTCGCTTGTCTCAATTGTGCTGGACCAGATAGACCCATTTCGCAAGTGTTTACGAACTTTTGGGACAACCTAATAATATACAAACATATGAAGAGGTTAACTTTTTCGGAGATATGAAATAATTCTAACCTGGTTTATAAATCATTTTTCATGAAAAATTTGGAAATTTACTCTTGAAACAAATTTTGCATGATTGGTTTTGTAACCTATGTTAGTATAATTTTACATTTTTTCGAAATTTCTTTTTTAATTTGATATGTACGCTACCGGCCATAAATATAAGGCGACCCCAGCTTTTTTTTTAAATGTTGTATTTCCTACTGTTTTTAGTATTTATTGCCATGTGAATAATTCTAAATGAAAATAGAATGGTTATTTTGTTAGTACTTTGCAAAATTTTACAATACAGCCAAGAAGCCTTTGCTTCGTCCAGCCAATAATAAATAAGAAGAGACTAGCATCTGGAAGAGAGCACAAAACTGAACACCAGAACAGTTTATTTAATGCACATGTTATTGTGCAGTATTAACAAAAGATCAATTCTATTTTCATTTAGAATTATCAACATGGCAATAAATACTAAAAATAATCTCAAATATATCATTTCTTTTAAAAACTGGGGTGGCTTAATAATTAAAGCCGGTAGTGTACATTCTAGATTTGAGCTATCATTTCTCCACAAAAATCCCTCTGGTCGGGTGCCCCTGCGATTTACCTCGGGTTTCTTGATAAAATCCAACGAAGAATCTGTAATGTGATCGATCCCGAATTGGCAGCTAGGCTGCAGTCGCTCTCTGTGAGATTTCACGCAGACGAAGTGGATGTCGATAGCCGGAAGCCAGCCGGGATCTCTTTTTCTTCATCCAAAATTCTAGATTGTATACAGTCTTAAAACGCCCACACGACCCACATGGCCCGCCTCTTCACCCACGCATTTTTGCATTTTCTGTTTGTCATTTTGTTGACCTTACGGCTGGATATCTCAGTCAATTACGCCCATCCGGCCCATCACCTTTCAAACCGGTTGTCACTTTTGTTGACCTTATCTACGGCCGGATATATTTGTCAATTACATCTGCCGTTCAAGGTGATATATTACACATGAGTATTTTGCAGCCAACTTACTGCATACTTACTTCGTAAATTTAACAAACTATTTTAATGTCATAATGTGTGAAAGGATTAAAGTAATAAAACACACCAGATATAAGACAGAAATGAAGAGGACGCCTAGCATTCGCTGCCATATAGGAGTGCAGATATCCGATAACAGTTCATTACTCTTCTTTGTTTTTAACGAAATCTTCTTATTTCTTAATACTCTACTTAAGTTTTGAAACGCGTCCTTTGCTATGCAAATGCAACTACGGATCTCAGTTTCGCCCTTTCTGTGATTACCCTTTCCAGGTATATAAATTTCATCGCCTTTTTGATCTGTCCAGAAAGCGCGTCAAATTGTATCACCAGAAATTCTTGCGACATGAAAGACAACTTCTTAGAAAATATCCTTCAAGTTTTTTCAAAGTCTTGATTTGATATATTAGACTTGCTACTTTAACCAACCTCAAAGAAAAAATATCACAGGTTGTTAATTCGGGCTGACCTCTCTTACATAAAACAGAGAGTTACTTTCAAATACTATCTATCTATCTATCTATCTCTATCTATCTATCTATCTATCTATCTATCTATCTATCGCTCTCTCTCTCTCTCTCTCTCTCTCTCTCTCTTTATAGATAGATAGATAGATAGATAGATAGATAGATAGATAGATGGTATTTGAAAAGTAACTCTGTTTTATGTAAGAGGCCAGCCCGAATTAACAACCTGTGAGATAGATAGATAGATAGATAGATAGATAGATAGATAGACAGACAGACAGACAGACAGACGGATAGATAGATAGATAGATAGATAGATAGATAGATAGATAGATAGATAGATAGATAGATAGATAGATAGATGAATGGATGGTATTTGAAAAGTAACTCTCTGTTTTATGTAAGAGGCCAGCCCGAATTAACAACCTGTGAGATAGATAGATAGATAGATAGATAGATAGATAGATAGATAGATAGATAGACAGACAGACGGATAGATAGATAGATAGATAGATAGATAGATAGATAGATAGATAGATAGATAGATAGATGGTATTTGAAAAGTAACTCTCTGTTTTATGTAAGAGGCCAGCCCGAATTAACCTGTGAGATAGATAGATAGATAGATAGATAGATAGATAGATAGATAGACAGACAGACAGACAGACAGACGGAAGGATAGATAGATAGATAGATAGATAGATAGATAGATAGATAGATAGATAGATAGATAGATAGATAGATGGATGGATGGTATTTGAAAAGTAACTCTCTGTTTTATGTAAGAGGCCAGCCCGAATTAACAACCTGTGAGATAGATAGATAGATAGATAGATAGATAGATAGATAGACAGACAGACAGACAGACAGACGGATAGATAGATAGATAGATAGATAGATAGATAGATAGATAGATAGATAGATGGTATTTGAAAAGTAACTCTCTGTTTTATGTAAGAGGCCAGCCCGAATTAACAACCTGTGAGATAGATAGATAGATAGATAGATAGATAGATAGATAGATAGATAGATAGATAGATAGATAGCTAGCATACATTGGGTATGTATAATGATAATCTACACGCTAAAAAGTCTGCCACCTTCTGTCGCCGAGTGACACCAGTTCGGTCGGGTTTCTATCCTGGGTAGAAGGCAATGAATGGAATGAGACTAAATAGAGAAAACACAATGTAATGAAGAAGCTATAAAATAAATAAAAAAGGAACCTGTCATGCGACCAAATGATGCGAAAACCTTATTTCTAATATCCAATATTTATTTAACGTATTTTAAAGACAAATGATTACACTGTTTAAAGCACTTTTGCAAACAAATAATTACTTGTTTAATGTACTTAAGCAGATGGTTAAACGAAACTTAGATATATTGTTTTGCGTTTATCTTCTAAATGAAAAGTGTCTGTCTAATTTAAATTCGCGATTGAAAATTATGGGTTTTAAGCGAACTGTATTACAGAATAATCATTCCTATGCGCAACTACATCTACAAGGTGTATCGATATAATATAAATAAATATAAATTGATTTGGTATTGAGTAAATATAATTTCTTATTCGCTACAATATATATATATAATTGATTGAGCCTATAGACTGAACTGAAAAGAAAACTCTCCATTTCAGTTTGAAAATTTTGTGTCAAACATTCTCAGACATATTCTCAAACAAATACTCTAGAATTAATTTGGTTCCAAAACGATAATCCAATACCAACACTTTATTTGATAAGCATGTCATAATATAAGATTAAACAGAGACAAAATGATAAAAGAATTAAGGATAGAAGCCGTTTTAGTGCTGAGAAGGGAAATTAAACATGGCTTATGGAAAGAATGTAACCCTTCCCCGAAAAAATGACATAGACGTGTTATATTTAATGATGTTGACGTTGATTTTCTTTGATCGTAACGAATAAACGAATATGAATAATATAACATAATAAAATATGAGAACAAGACAAAGTGTTTACAAACTAATAATTCAACGAGAATCAATGATTAAAAATTCAATGATAAAATAAAATCAACGGTAGACTAAATAGATAAATGTAAACTGTGTGTAAAAGATCGAGAGAATTGGGAGAGAAAACAGATATCATATAACAAGTGGCGTTGTGGTGCATTGGATATCTGCTCGGAACGAGAAATCGGGGAGCCGAGTTCGAATTCCAGCCGAATTCATTGCATTCACTTACGCGCAAATACCCTTGGGAGAGGTGTTAATCCGTCTCTACCCTCCAGTTATGTGTTAAATAACAGGACAGATTGGGTTCTATAGTCATGGTCGGCAACCAGTCTACCGCAGAAAGCAATGACAACCTACTGCGGGATAATCTTCTGCCCAGTCAGTCATATCTCTTTCAAGACATGATCGCCCAAGCGTGTATCACGTATGGCACTTAACTGACTGAAGCAACAAGGTAGCCCAAAATACTATCCAAAATGTGCGTTGTGGTGTAGTGGATATCGACTCGGAACAACAATTCGGGTTGCCGAGTTCGAATTCCAGTTGAATTCTTCGCACTCACTTACGCGCAAATAAACTTGGGAAAGGCATTAATCTGTCTCTTCATTCCAGTCATGGGTTAAATAATAGGATATATTGAGTTCTAATGCCTTGGCTGGCAACCAGTCTACCGCAGAAAGTAATGGTAAGCTCGTGCGGGATAATCTTCGGCCCAGTCAGTCATGTTCCTTTCGACACATGATCGCCTAAAGCATGTATCATGTATGGCACTTAACTGAATATAATAGCTGGAATCATGATTAAGGCTTCTACGGGTCATAAAGTGAGGGATCAAATTTCTTTTGTTATGAAGTAATAAACTGATCCCCCCAAATTACTACGTAATAATATAATACATCTCTTCTCCCTCTAGCTATGAGTTAAATAATAGGACAGATTGGGTTCTATAGCCTTGGCTGGCAAACAGTCTACCGCAGAAAGCAATGGCAACCTACTGTGGGATAATCTTCTGCCCAGTCAGTCATGTCTCTTTCGAGACATGATCGCCCAACGCGTGCATCACGTAATGCACTTAAATGACTGACTGACTGAGTATAATAGTTGGAATCATGATTAAGGCTTCTACGTGTTATAAAGTGGGGGATCGGTTTTACTGATCCCCTCTAATTACTACGTAATGATATAATACATCTCTCCCACTCTTGCTATGAGTCAAATAATAGGACAGATTAGGTTCTGTAGTTTTGTCTGGCAACCAGTCTACCGCAGAAAGGAATGGCAACCTACTGCGGGATAATCTTCTGCCCAGCATGTCCCTTTCGAGACATGATCGCCCAAGTGTGTATCACGTATGGCTTTTAAGTGACTGACTTTGTTGGAATATGAACCATTTGAAGCTGTGCATACATCTACAAATCAAGCATAAAAACCAATGTTATGTACACAAACCAGATTCTGTCGTAAAGAATATAAGCAAGACCTTCTTTGGGATTATAAAATTGAGATGGCTCCCATAATTGAAATCAGAAAAGTAGGTGTAATTATCGTAGAAAAGAGGATAAAAACAATGCCACATGAAAATATAAAGTTTATAAATGCAAAGAGCAGCAAATGCAAAACAGTCAACCATATAATCATCCCAGTGAGAATCCAAGAATAGACATCTACTGGGAACGATGGCATATTAATCATACAGGACAATGGTAAATTAAGAAACCAAAATCTGCCCAAGAGAATGAAACGCAATAAATAGTTTGAGATTTTGAGATTGAAAAGAATTACACAATCTATGTCCAAAGTTTGTTACAATAGTCGTTGGCCCAAAGAAGAAAAAAATGCCATGTAATGGATTTGGCTGTTCCGAGAGATTACAACGAGAAAAGGAAAATAGCGATAAATAACACAACTTTACCAGTGAACTAAGAAAACTGGAGAAATATGCGTGTTATAATCGTAGCAGTCGTTACTAGAGCGGTGGATACTGACATAAGAAGCTTAGAAGGCAGCATAAACTTAAAAATAAAAGGGGCGATCAATCACTTAAGTGCCATACGTGATACACGCTTGTCTCGAAACGGTAGACTGACTGGGTAGATTATCCCGCAGTAGGTTGCCATTGCTTTCTGCGGTTGACTGGTTGCCAGCCAAGGCTGTAGAACCCAATCTGTCCTGTTATTTCACTCATAGCTAGATTTTTTTTTTTAATCATTTCACCCCGAGCAAGGCGGAAACGCCACTGATGTGCAGGGGGTTACATAAATGTAAAAAGATTAATTAGAAAAGAGTGAGGAGTACAAAGGAGAAGAGATGTATTATATTATTACGTAGTTATTAGTGGGTGATCGGTTTATTACTTCATAACAATGGAAAACCAATCCCTCACTTTATGACCAGGAGAATTCTTAATCATGCTTCCAACTATTATATCTAGCCAGTCACTTAAGTGCCACACGCGATACACTCTTGGACGATCATGTCTCAGAAGAGACATGACTGATTGGGAAGAAGATTTCCCCGCACTAGGTTGCCATCGCTTTCTGCGGTAGACTGGTTGAAAAGCCAAGGCTATAGAACCTAATCTGTCCTGTTATTTGACTTATAGCTAGAGGTAGAAGCGATGTATTATATTATTACGTGGTAATTAATGGGGGATCGGTTTATTACTTCATAACAATAGAAATCCGATCCCCAACTTTATGACCAGTAGAAGCCTTAATCATGATTCCAACTATTATATTCAGTCATTCATTTAAGTGCCATACGTGATACACGCTTAGGCGATTATGCCTCGAAAGCGACATGACTGACTTGGCAGAAGATTATCCCGCACTAGGTTGCCATTGCTTTCTGCGGTAGACTGGTTGCCAGCCAAGACCTATAGAACCCAATCTGTCCTATTATTTAACCCATAACTGGAGGGTAGAGACGGATTAACGCCTTTCCCAAGGGTATCTGCGCGTAAGTGAATGCAATGAATTTGGCTGGAATTCGAACTCGGCTCCCCCGATTTCTCGTTCCGAGCCGATATCCAATGCTCCACAGCGCACATCAATAAAAATTCGCTTTCTGTTTTTGTGGTTTTTGATCGCGATATCTGGGCGCTTAGCTTTGATTAGTGTGATTGTTGTTGTTAATAATGATAATAATAATATCAATACTCCTCCTCTTCCTCCTCCTCCTCCTCCTCCTACTACTACTAATAATAATAATAAAGACGAAGAAAAAATGAGGGTGATAGAAAAATTGAAGGTGATATATATAGAAAAAATAGTGAAAACAGATTTGGTTTGGTTTTTATGGCAAATCAACACCTCGGCGGGTCATTTATTGCTAACTAAACTTTATTTATTGCTGGTAATACCTTTTTCTTTCAACAATTTATGGTTGTTTTTTTTTTATATAAGTTTTGTGTCTAGTAATACATTTTTCTTTTCTAGTATCAATATTCATTGGGATTTATTTTTAAGGGCAGGGTCGCCAAGTCCTACCCTTGTTATTTAACCCATAACTGGAGAGAAGGAACGGATTAATACCTTTCCCAAGGGTACCAGTGCTTAAGTGAATGCAGAGTATTCAACTGGAATTCGAACTCAGCTCACCGATTTCTCTTTCCGAGCCGATATCCACTGCACAACAACGCACTTCACGAAACGCTTACAGCACCTGGTATCCCCCAAGCGATCACCCATCTAATTACTGACCAGTCTCAACGTTGCTTAATCTCGGTGATCGAGCGAGAAGCGGTGTATTCAACGTGATAGGCCGTAAGCCTTAGAATTGAGTTTAGCAAAAGCGAGAAAAGCAGTTAAAATATTACTGTGAAACAAATGATAACGTTTTTGTAATCCACACTTGCCAGACGTTTGAGTTTTGCTTCTGTTTGTCGGTGGCGAGACACAATTGTCAATGTTCCAAACTTCTTAAAATGGTAATGAGCGTCTGTAACCTCATACAGGCTATTTTTATTTCAAAGTTAGCATAATAAGGAAGATGTGATTTTATTTTATTTTTTAAATAAAGATTAAAAGGGAATTTTAAATCTTAGCATTTTTTCTGCTTAAAAAGAAAATGTATGTTAAAAGAAGTTTCAACTGACACATTTAATTAGAAAAACGCTAAATCTTCTATTGTTCACATCACGAAAAAAGCCTTGATGGAAATTTAAACAACCCGCGCCGCTTTAATTTTCTTAGGGATAATTCACTGAAAGTTCATTTGGTTTAAAACAACTATATTTATTATAGCACTGCATATATAAATCGTATATTTGGTAAATTAACTAGTAAAATTTTGTATGTAAGATAAAATATGTTTAGTGAGTATTCGCTTAATATTGTATATAACTAAAAGAACTAAAACGAATCGATACTGTTAATACTAAAATTAATACTATTAATATCATAAATAACATAACAGGAAATTGTAATAATAATCATAATTGCCTTTAATTTCCGCTTCAAAGAGGTAAAATAGTTGATTCCGTTCAGATTAATATCAGTTCGTTTTCCACAAACTAAGATGTTCAATGCATACCTCTCTATTACTAGAAGATTTCAAACATACGCACCGTAATGGGGGCGCTAGGGGGTGTCGTCAGTGATGTCATCGCGAGGATCACTAGGGGGTTTTCGTATCTCTCAACATCATACCGCGCCGACCCGATCAGAGATGATCAGTTTCTGGCCCACCCTCGATAAGCACTTTCAGACACTGGAAAATTACGTTTAGGCCCGGTACGAAACCTTGCAAATGCTTCTGATTAGCGACAGTCAGAGCCACTTTCCATTTAGAGGCGAACCGTATATGAGCTCGTCCGAAACATTAATTTAAACGCAGAATTTCGGGGAATTTTAGCTAACAATTTGTTTTGGAATCCAGGCACTCTATCTTTTGATCCATAACCAATTAGCTGTGCTTATATAGAAATCTCAAGATGCTTGGGGTGATTTTATATAGCCAGTTAAGGAAACGTTTAGAGATTAAACCTAAGGCTTCAGACAAGTGTGAGGATTAATTATTCCCCACTTTGTAACCAATATCCATTACATTCCTTGGTTTCACCAGATAAAACCTTTACGATTGGGACGCGCTATATTATATACACGGTGGCTAATCATCTCATTCTCTTCGTGATCCTGAGAAAAGAAGCAAGCCCAACGCATACAGCTTTCCCCCTGAACTGTTATGTTGTGAATAAAAGCTCCCGAGAGGATGCTTTCCTTGAAAATTCCAATCTCGGTTTTTTTTGGTCCCAGAATCAGCCAATATCTATCCTATACATCCCGATAATATATTCTGCTTACTCTCTAGTCTCATTTCTGTTACAAAAATCTCGCTCATTAAGCTTTTACCTTATGAGACCTTGAGACAGGTATATTTTAATCGAATTACATTATAATTTAGTAAAGCTACTAAGATACAGGGGTGAAAGGATTAGAAAATAGAAAAATTAAGGAAGGAGAACAATACTAGTGTAATCAGGAAAACAGTGGGTAACTAATTACTAAGGTAATTAAAATATACCTGTCTCAAGGTCTCATAAGGTAAAAGCTTAATGAGCGAGATTTTTGTAACAGAAATGAGACTAGAGAGTAAGCAGAACATATTATCGGGATGTATAGGATAGATATTGGCTGATTCTGGGACCAAAGAAACCGAGATTGGAATTTTCAAGGAAAGCATCCTCTCGGGAGCTTTTATTCACAACATAACAGTTCAGGGGGAAAACTGTATGCGTTGTGCTTGCTTCTTTTCTCAGGATCACGAAGAGAATGAGATGATTAGCCACCGTGAATATAATATTTTTGAAGATGGTAATTCACTAGAAAGCAGGCATCCGGAAATGTGTTCTCCATGCAAGAAATTATATTTATATGTTTATTTAATTAATGCTTAGGTGACAATGTATGTTAACATTTATTAATGTGCCAACTTTTAACAATTATTTCATTTTCCTTATTTAAGATTTTATTTTAGTTTTAAACTTAATTATCCTAGTTTTTTTCTTTTGATATAATTTACTATTTTGACTATTAATATTGTGGGAGATGCTATTTCTATGATCTCCTACTTAATTTTGTTGTAGATATTATTTTTTTGGGCTCTATGTGTATTTTTAAACAGTTGTAGTGTTTGTGTATTTTTCTTTTTTAAATGACATTTTTGGTTGTTTTATCTTTCTTTAAAAGTTGTATTCTGTGGTGCATATGTAAATTTTTCTTCATAGCACTTGTTACGGTAGCATTGTATATTATTTTATTATTAAAACATTTGTTGTTAAGTGGGTAAAATTCTTTGCTTGGGCAGTAACATTTATTAGTGTTATTTTGTTGGTTATTTTTGTTGTGATTGTTATTGGTTTTGCTGGGTACTTTTTCATTGTTTGATTATTAATTTCTCCATGTTATCCATGAAGCTGCAACTGATTTTCTATTTTTGTTGGTAATTTCCTATTTTAGGGAAGTGTTTTTCAATTATTTTGACACATATTTTCCCTATGTTTTGTTTGTATAGATTTCTTTTGTGAAAGGGGAGAACCACATTTTATTTCTTTTTTGTTTTTATATGAATTGTTTGCATTTTTCTATTCTAGTTTGATTGAATATTTTTTTATAATCGTATCGCCCCAAGCAAGGCATTATACTGCCCCTTTTGTGCAGGGGTTTACATAGGTGCAAAGTTATGAGAAGGAGTGACAGAATAAAGTGGTTGTCAGGAAGCGGGTTGGAGCGGGATGAGAATACTGTAATGAGATGAGAGCATGAGAGAGAGGATCCATGTTAGTGAGATAGGAGATGACTATTGACTTTACATTTAAATTCTTTGAGATTGCAGCTGTCGGGGAAGCAAGTAAATGGAAGGGAATTCCATAGGCGGGAATTACGAGAAAAGAAGCTGATGGAGTAGAATTTGTGTTTATATCTTATTGATTTCACTGTAAAAGAGTGGGACCTAGTTGCTAATCTTGTGGTTCGAGTAAATTCGTATATAGGGGGCATCAGTGAGCTAATTTCATCATATGAGAAACCGTGAAAGTACTTGTAGAAAAGACACAGGGAGCACCCGACCAGATATGGTAGCAGTATTCAATGCATGGGCGGATGGTAGATTTGTATATGTGCAGGATTGTTTCAGACGGGAAAAACTTTTTAGCAGCGGATTTAGCTATGGATTCTTTGTAAACATTCCACTTAAAATCTGTTGTGAGATTTAACCCGAGGAGGCGCTGTGTTTTATTTTCAAGGAGACAAACCTGATCCTTGCTAATAGGGGTGGGAGTAGGATCGACTTTCTGTGATGGTTAAAAGATAGCAGCTTCGTCTGCTGATTCTTAGTGTTGATTCATATATTTTTCCTTGAATATTTTTAGGGTACTAGAATTTATTGATATTCATTTATTTGTAGATATGGGCATTTGCTTGAATTCGTTCTTCTTCTATGTGCCCTGTCTCTTTAGGACGTGGGCGATCATGGCTTTCCACGTCTTTCTTTTCCTGGTGGTTCTTAGTACACCTTCTCCTGTTACACCATGCAACCCTCGTTCCATCCTCCACCTGATTAGGTCATTAAAATATGTTATCCGCTGCTTTCCCCTGTCTCTCCTTACCTGTATCTTGCCTGTTAGTATCAGGTTCTCCAAGCGCTCCTTCCTCATTGCATGTCCCAGGAACTTCAGATGTCTCTTCCTGATGCTCAGTATTAGTTTCCTTTTTGATTCCATCATTTCCAGGACCTCATCATTGCTCACATGCTCGATCCATCATATTCGCAGCATCCTTCTGTAGAACCACATTTCAGTTGCTTCAAGTTTTTCTTTCATCTTTGATGATATTGTCCAGCATTCACTGCCATACTGAAGAACTGAAACACATAGCAATCCAGTACTCTCTTCCTTGTTTTGAGCGAAATTGTCTTGTTTCTTAATACTTTACTCAACTTCTGGAATGCTTTGTTCGCCATGCCAGTTCGCCTTCGGATCTCTGTGACGCACTTTCCGTTTTCTGTTATAACACTTCCCAGGTATTTAATTTTTGTACCTGCTTGATTCTAGTATCCCCGACCTGTATTTGACATATTTGGCTGCCCTTTTTACTGATGACTATGCATTCGGTTTTCTTGCAGTTTATTTGTACTTCTTTCTTGTCACTATCTTCAGCTACCTTCTGTAGGAGGTCTTGCAGTTTCCTTTCTGTGACTGCTATCAGC